>CANSZD010002340.1:0-295702 GCA_947648045.1 Beta corolliflora
ATGTTTGACTTCATTTGACTTTCATTTGATTCAATTAGCTTTGTTTGACTTCTTTTTACTTTAATTTGATTCAATTTGCTTTGTTGAATGCATTTGAGTTTCATTTGATTCAATTAGCTATGTTTGACTTCATTGACTTTCTTTTGATTCAATTAGCTTTGTTGAATGCATTTGAGTTTAATTTGATTCAATTAGCTTTATTGAATGCATTTGACTTTCATTTGATTCAATTAGCTTTATTGAATGCATTTGAGTATCATTTGATTCAATTAGCTTTGTTGAATGCATTTGAGTTTCATTTGATTCTATTAGCTATGTTTGACTTTATTTGACTTTTATTTGATTCAATTAGCTTGGTTTGACTTTATTTAACTAATTTGATTCAATTAGCTTTGTTGAATGCATTTGAGTTTAATTTGATTCAATTAGCTTTATTAAATACTTTTGAGTTTCATTTGATTCAATTAGCTTTTTGAATGCAATTGATTTCCACTTAATTTAATTAGCTATGTTTGACTTCACTTGACTTTCATTTGATTCAATTAGGTTTGTTTGATGCATTTGAGTTTCATTTGATTCAATTAGCAATGTTGAATGCATTTGTGTTTCATTTGATTATATTAGCTATGTTTGACTTTTTTGACTTTCATTTGATTCAATTAGCTTTGTTTAATGCATTTGAGTTTCATTTGATTCATTTAGCTTTGTTGAATGCATATGTGTGTCATTTGATTCTATTAGCTATGTTTGACTTCATTTGACTTTCATTTGATTCAATTAGCTTTGTTTGACTTCATTTGACTTTAATTTGATTCAATTAGCTTTGTTGAATGCATTTGAGTATCATTTGATTCAATTAGCTTTGTTGAATGCATTTGAGTTTCATTTGATTCTATTAGCTATGTTGGACTTTATTTGACTTTCATTTGATTCAATTAGCTAGGTTTGACTTCATTTAACTTTTTTTTATTCAATTAGGTTTGTTTTATTTCATTTGACTTTAATTTGATTCAATTAGCTTTGTAGAATACATTTGGAGTTTCATTTGACTCAATTAGCTTTGTTGAATACATTTGAGTTTATTTGATTCTATTAGCAATGTTTGACTTCATTTGACTTTCATTTGATTCAATTAGCTTTGTTTGACTTCTTTTTACTTTAATTTGATTCAATTTGCTTTGTTGAATGCATTTGAGTTTCATTTGATTCAATTAGCTATGTTTGACTTCAATTGACTTTCTTTTGATTCAATTAGCTTTGTTGAATGCATTTGAGTTTAATTTGATTCAATTAGCTTTATTGAATGCATTTGACTTTCATTTGATTCAATTAGCTTTGTTGAATGCATTTGAGTATCATTTGATTCAATTAGCTTTGTTGAATGCATTTGAGTTTCATTTGATTCTATTAGCTATGTTTGACTTTTATTTGACTTTTATTTGATTCAATTAGCTTGGTTTGACTTTATTTAACTAATTTGATTCAATTAGCTTTGTTGAATGCATTTGAGTTTCATTTGATTCAATTAGCTTTCTTGAATGCATTTGAGTTTCATTTGATTCAATTAGCTTTGTTGAATGCATTTGAGTTCCTTTTGATTTTATTAGCTATGTTTGACTTTACATGACTTTCATTTGATTCAATTAGCTTTGTTTAATGGATTTGAGTTTCATTTGATTCAATTAGCTTTGTTGAATGCATTTGTGTTTCATTTGATTCTATTAGCTATGTTTGACTTTCATTTGACTTTCATTTGATTCAATTAGCTTTGTTTGACTTTATTTTACTTTAATTTGATTCAATTAGCTTTGTTGAATGCATTTGTGTTTCATTTGATTCAATTAGCTTTATTTGAATTCATTTGACTTTCATTTGATACAATTAGCTTTGATTGACTTCATTTGACTTTCATTTGATTCAATTAGCTTTGTTGAATGCATTTGAGTATCATTTGATTCAATTAGCTTTGTTGAATGCATTTGAGTTTCATTTGATTCTATTAGCTATGTTTGACTTTATTTGACTTTCATTTGATTCAATTAGCTAGGTTTGACTTCATTTAACTTTAATTTGATTAAATTAGGTTTGTTTTATTTCATTTGACTTTAATTTGATTCAATTAGCTTTGCCGAATACATTTGAGTTTCATTTGACTCAATTAGCTTTGTTGAATACATTTGAGTATATTTGATTCTATTAGCAATGTTTGACTTCATTTGACTTTCATTTGATTCAATTAGCTTTGTTTGACTTCTTTTTTACTTTAATTTGATTCAATTTGCTTTGTTGAATGCATTTGAGTTTCATTTGATTCAATTAGCTATGTTTGACTTCAATTAACTTTCTTTCGATTCAATTAGCTTTGTTGAATGCATTTGAGTTTAATTTGATTCAATTAGCTTTTTTGAATGCATTTGAGTTTCATTTGATTCTATTAGCTTTGTTGAATGCAATTGAGTTCCTTTTGATTTAATTAGCTATGTTTGACTTCACATGACTTTCATTTGATTCAATTAGCATTGTTTAATGGATTTGAGTTTCATTTGATTCAATTAGCTTTGTTGAATGCATTTGTGTTTCATTTGATTCTATTAGCTATGTTTGACTTTCATTTGACTTTCATTTGATTCAATTAGCTTTGTTTGACTTTATTTTACTTTAATTTGATTCAATTAGCTTTGTTGAATGCATTTGTGTTTCATTTGATTCAATTAGCTTTATTTGAATTCATTTGACTTTCATTTGATACAATTAGCTTTGATTGACTTCATTTTGACTTTCATTTGATTCAATTAGCTTTGTTGAATGCATTTGAGTATCATTTGATTCAATTAGCTTTGTTGAATGCATTTGAGTTTCATTTGATTCTATTAGCTATGTTTGACTTTATTTGACTTTCATTTGATTCAATTAGCTAGGTTTGACTTCATTTAACTTTAATTTGATTCAATTAGGTTTGTTTTATTTCATTTGACTTTAATTTGATTCAATTGGCTTTATAGAATACATTTGAGTTTCATTTGACTCAATTAGCTTTGTTGAATACATTTGAGTTTATTTGATTCTATTAGCAATGTTTGACTTCATTTGACTTTCATTTGATTCAATTAGCTTTGTTTGACTTCTTTTTACTTTAATTTGATTCAATTTGCTTTGTTGAATGCATTTGAGTTTCATTTGATTCAATTAGCTATGTTTGACTTCAATTGACTTTCTTTTGATTCAATTAGCTTTGTTGAATGCATTTGAGTTTAATTTGATTCAATTAGCTTTATTGAATGCATTTGACTTTCATTTGATTCAATTAGCTTTGTTGAATGCATTTGAGTATCATTTGATTCAATTAGCTTTGTTGAATGCATTTGAGTTTCATTTGATTCTATTAGCTATGTTTGACTTTATTTGACTTTTATTTGATTCAATTAGCTTGGTTTGACTTTATTTAACTAATTTGATACAATTAGCTTTGATTGACTTCATTTGACTTTCATTTGATTCAATTAGCTTTGTTGAATGCATTTGAGTATCATTTGATTCAATTAGCTTTGTTGAATGCATTTGAGTTTCATTTGATTCTATTAGCTATGTTTGACTTTATTTGACTTTTATTTGATTCAATTAGCTTGGTTTGACTTTATTTAACTAATTTGATTCAATTAGCTTTGTTGAATGCATTTGAGTTTAATTTGATTCAATTAGTTTTATTAAATACTTTTGAGTTTCATTTGATTCAATTAGCTTTTTTGAATGCAATTGAGTTCCACTTAATTTACTTAGCTATGTTTGACTTCACTTGACTTTCATTTGATTCAATTAGGTTTGTTTGATGCATTTGTGTTTCATTTGATTCTATTAGCTATGTTTGACTTTATTTGACTTTCATTTGATTCAATTAGCTAGGTTTGACTTCATTTAACTTTAATTTGATTCAATTAGGTTTGTTTTATTTCATTTGACTTTAATTTGATTCAATTAGCTTTGTAGAATACATTTGAGTTTCATTTGACTCAATTAGCTTTGTTGAATACATTTGAGTATCATTTGATTCTATTAGCTATGTTTGACTTCATTTGAGTTTCATTGGATTCAATTAGCTTTATTTGAAATCATTTGACTTTCATTTGATACAATTAGCTTTGATTTAATTCATTTGACTTTAATTTGAATCAATTAGCTTGGTTGAATGCATTTGAGTTTCATTTGACTTTATTTGACTTTCATTTGATTCAATTAGCTAGGTTTGACTTCATTTAACTTTAATTTGATTCAATTAGGTTTGTTTTATTTCATTTGACTTTAATTTGATTCAATTAGCTTTGTAGAATACATTTGAGTTTCATTTGACTTAATTAGCTTTGTTGAATACATTTGAGTTTATTTGATTCTATTAGCAATGTTTGACTTCATTTGACTTTCATTTGATTCAATTAGCTTTGTTTGACTTCTTTTTACTTTAATTTGATTCAATTTGCTTTGTTGAATGCATTTGAGTTTCATTTGATTCAATTAGCTATGTTTGACTTCAATTGACTTTCTTTTGATTCAATTAGCTTTGTTGAATGCATATGAGTTTAATTTGATTCAATTAGCTTTATTGAATGCATTTGAGTTTCATTTGATTCAATTAGCTTTGTTGAATGCAATTGAGTTCCATTTGATTTAATTAGCTATGTTTGACTTCACTTGACTTTCATTTGATTCAATTAGCTTTGAATAATGCATTTGAGTTTCATTTGATTCAATTAGCTTTGAATAATGCATTTGAGTTTCATTTGATTCTATTAGCTATGTTTGGCTTTATTTGACTTTCATTTGATTCAATTAGCTTTGTTTAATGCATTTGAGTTTCATTTGATTCAATTAGCTATGTTGAATGCATTTGTGTTTCATTTGATTCTATTTGCTATGTTTGACTTTATTTGACTTTCATTTGATTCAATTAGCTTTGAATAATGCATTTGAGTTTCATTTGATTCAATTAGCTTTGTTGAATGCATTTGTGTTTCATTTGATTCTATTAGCTATGTTTGGCTTTATTTGACTTTTATTTGATTCAATTAGCTTTGTTTAATGCATTGGAGTTTCATTTGATTCAATTAGCTTTGTTGAATGCATTTGTGTTTCATTTGATTCTATTAGATATGTTTGACTTCATTTGACTTTCATTTGATTCAATTAGCTTTGTTTGACTTCATTTTACTTTAATTTGATTCAATTTGCTTTGTTGAATGCATTTGAGATTCATTTGATTCAATTAACTATGTTTGACTTCAATTGACTTTTTTTCGATTCAATTAGCTTTGTTGAATGCATTTGAGTTTAATTTGATTCAATTAGCTTTATTGAATGCATTTGAGTTTCATTTGATTCAATTAGCTTTGTTGAATGTAATTGAGTTCCATTTGATTTAATTAGCTATGTTTGACTTCACATGACTTTCATTTGATACAATTAGCTTTGATTGACTTCATTTGACTTTCATTTGATTCAATTAGCTTTGTTGAATGCATTTGAGTATCATTTGATTCAATTAGCTTTGTTGAATGCATTTGAGTTTCATTTGATTCAATTAGCTATGTTTGACTTCAATTAACTTTCTTTCGATTCAATTAGCTTTGTTGAATGCATTTGAGTTTAATTTGATTCAATTAGCTTTATTGAATGCATTTGAGTTTCATTTGATTCTATTAGCTTTGTTGAATGCATTTGAGTATCATTTGATTCAATTAGCTTTGTTGAATGCATTTGAGTTTCATTTGATTCTATTAGCTATGTTTGACTTTATTTGACTTTTTATTTGATTCAATTAGCTTGGTTTGACTTCATTTAACTAATTTGATTCAATTAGCTTTGTTTGATTTCATTTGACTTTAATTTGATTCAATTAGCTTTGTTGAATACATTTGAGTTTTATTTGATTCTATTAGCTATGTTTGACTTCATTTGACTTTCATTTGATTCAATTAGCATTGTTTGACTTCATTTTACTTTAATTTGATTCATTTTGCTTTGTTGAATGTATTTGAGTTTTATTTGATTCAATTAGCTATGTTTGACTTCAATTGACTTTCTTTTGATTCAATTAGCTTTGTTGAATGCATTTGAGTTTAATTTGATTCAATTAGCTTTATTAAATACATTTGAGTTTCATTTGATTCAATTAGCTTTTTTGAATGCAATTGAGTTCCACTTAATTTAATTAGCTATGTTTGACTTCACTTGACTTTCATTTGATTCAATTAGGTTTGTTTAATGCATTTGAGTTTCATTTGATTCAATTAGCTATGTTGAATGCATTTGTGTTTCATTTGATTCTATTTGCTATGTTTCGACTTTATTTGACTTTCAATTGATTCAATTAGCTTTGTTTAATGCATTTGAGTTTCATTTGATTCAATTAGCTTTGTTGAATGCATTTGTGTTTCATTTGATTCTATTAGCTATGTTTGACTTTATTTGACTTTCATTTGATTCAATTAGCTTTGTTTGACTTCATTTTACTTTAATTTGATTCAATTTGCTTTGTTGAATGCATTTGAGTTTCATTTGATTCAATTTGCTTTGTTGAATGCATTTGAGTTTCATTTGATTCAATTAGCTATGTTTGACTTCAATTGACTTTCTTTTGATTCAATTAGCTTTGTTAAATGCATTTGAGTTTAATTTGATTCAATTAGCTTTATTGAATGCATTTGAGTTTCATTTGATTCAATTAGCTTTGTTGAATGCAATTGAGTTCCATTTGATTTAATTAGCTATGTTTGACTTCACTTGACTTTCATTTGATTCAATTAGCTTTGAATAATGCATTTGAGTTTCATTTGATTCAATTAGCTTTGAATAATGCATTTGAGTTTCATTTGATTCTATTAGCTATGTTTGGCTTTATTTGACTTTCATTTGATTCAATTAGCTTTGTTTAATGCATTTGAGTTTCATTTGATTCAATTAGCTATGTTGAATGCATTTGTGTTTCATTTGATTCTATTTGCTATGTTTGACTTTATTTGACTTTCATTTGATTCAATTAGCTTTGAATAATGCATTTGAGTTTCATTTGATTCAATTAGCTTTGTTGAATGCATTTGTGTTTCATTTGATTCTATTAGCTATGTTTGGCTTTATTTGACTTTCATTTGATTCAATTAGCTTTGTTTAATGCATTGGAGTTTCATTTGATTCAATTAGCTTTGTTGAATGCATTTGTGTTTCATTTGATTCTATTAGATATGTTTGACTTCATTTGACTTTCATTTGATTCAATTAGCTTTGTTTGACTTCATTTTACTTTAATTTGATTCAATTTGCTTTGTTGAATTCATTTGAGATTCATTTGATTCAATTAGCTATGTTTGACTTCAATTGACTTTTTTTGATTCAATTAGCTTTGTTGAATGCATTTGAGTTTAATTTGATTCAATTAGCTTTATTGAATGCATTTGAGTTTCATTTGATTCAATTAGCTTTGTTGAATGCAATTGAGTTCCATTTGATTTAATTAGCTATGTTTGACTTCACATGACTTTCATTTGATACAATTAGCTTTGATTGACTTCATTTGACTTTCATTTGATTCAATTAGCTTTGTTGAATGCATTTGAGTATCATTTGATTCAATTAGCTTTGTTGAATGCATTTGAGTTTCATTTGATTCAATTAGCTATGTTTGACTTCAATTAACTTTCTTTCGATTCAATTAGCTTTGTTGAATGCATTTGAGTTTAATTTGATTCAATTAGCTTTATTGAATGCATTTGAGTTTCATTTGATTCTATTAGCTTTGTTGAATGCATTTGAGTATCATTTGATTCAATTAGCTTTGTTGAATGCATTTGAGTTTCAATTGATTCTATTAGCTATGTTTGACTTTATTTGACTTTTATTTGATTCAATTAGCTTGGTTTGACTTCATTTAACTAATTTGATTCAATTAGCTTTGTTTGATTTCATTTGACTTTAATTTGATTCAATTAGCTTTGTAGAATGCATTTGAGTTTCATTTGACTCAATTAGCTTTGTTGAATACATTTGAGTTTTATTTGATTCTATTAGCTATGTTTGACTTCATTTGACTTTCATTTTATTCAATTAGCATTGTTTGACTTCATTTTACTTTAATTTGATTCATTTTGCTTTGTTGAATGTATTTGAGTTTTATTTGATTCAATTAGCTATGTTTGACTTCAATTGACTTTCTTTTGATTCAATTAGCTTTGTTGAATGCATTTGAGTTTAATTTGATTCAATTAGCTTTATTAAATACATTTGAGTTTCATTTGATTCAATTAGCTTTTTTGAATGCAATTGAGTTCCACTTAATTTAATTAGCTATGTTTGACTTCACTTGACTTTCATTTGATTCAATTAGGTTTGTTTAATGCATTTGAGTTTCATTTGATTCAATTAGCTATGTTGAATGCATTTGTGTTTCATTTGATTCTATTAGCTATGTTTGACTTTATTTGACTTTCATTTGATTCAATTAGCTTTGTTTAATGCATTTGAGTTTCATTTGATTCAATTAGCTTTGTTGAATGCATTTGTGTTTCATTTGATTCTATTAGCTATGTTTGACTTCATTTGACTTTCATTTGATTCAATTAGCTTTGTTTGACTTCATTTTACTTTAATTTGATTCAATTTGCTTTGGTGAATGCATTTGAGTTTCATTTGATTCAATTAGCTATGTTTGACTTCAATTGACTTTCTTTCGATTCAATTAGCTTTGTTGAATGCATTTGAGTTTAATTTGATTCAATTAGCTTTATTGAATGCATTTGAGTTTCATTTGATTCTATTAGCTTTGTTGAATGCAATTGAGTTCCATTTGATTTAATTAGCTATGATTGACTTCACATGACTTTCATTTGATTCAATTAGCTTTGTTTAATGGATTTGAGTTTCATTTGATTCAATTAGCTTTGTTGAATGCATTTGTGTTTCATTTGATTCTATTAGCTATGTTTGACTTTCATTTGACTTTCATTTGATTCAATTAGCTTTGTTTGACTTTATTTTACTTTAATTTGATTCAATTAGTTTTGTTGAATGCATTTGATTTCATTTGATTCAATTAGCTTTATTTGAATTCATTTGACTTTCATTTGATACAATTAGCTTTGATTGACTTCATTTGACTTTCATTTGATTCAATTAGCTTTGTTGAATGCATTTGAGTATCATTTGATTCAATTAGCTTTGTTGAATGCATTTGAGTTTCATTTGATTCTATTAGCTATGTTTGACTTTATTTGACTTTTATTTCATTCAATTAGCTTGGTTTGACTTTATTTAACTAATTTGATTCTATTAGCTTTGTAGATGCATTTGAGTTTCATTTTGATGCGAATACGCCAAGCTACTTCAACCAATATGCATCAAGCTACCTCAACCTAACCAAGCTATCTCTAATCAGTTTGTTTAACTATTGGTTATGGTTGGTTTTGAGATTAAAAATGTCATTAAAAGGGTTAACCAACATTAACCACCCTTTTAAATGTTATATGTATTTTGAACGATGGCCCGGTTTTGTTGCAAGCTTAACTCAAGATTAGTACTAATATAATCTTGCTAAGCAACGAAGGAAATGAAGTTAATTAAGCTACTTAGTTTAATTACGGTTTTTTGTAATTTACGGTTTTGTAAACCGGAATTATTTTGCTTAGCGTAAGTTGTAATATCAACGAAACATGCTTAGGGATGCGATCTACACTTGGGACGTGTGAAAGGAGGTCCTTGAAGATATTTTGGAGCTTGTGTTGCAAGCTAAGGGAAGCCTCCCCACTTGGGTGTGGAAAAGCAGGCCCTCCTTCCCTTATAGTCAACAAAACACACAACAACACTATTCCTCTTACACCTTTGTTGGAATTTAGAGATATTTGTTGTTTATTGCTTTGTTTAATCTTTTAAGTACTTAGATCTTTTGGGATTGAATAGCTTGTAATATATATATGTGGTTCATCAATGGAAAATCAGATTTTGTTGTTGAAAACTTGAGCTTTGTGCTTATTCAAAAACACGTTGTGTTTAAAGTCTAAAAACCGAGGTTTTTATTCTATCTTTGAAACGAATTTCTTGGGAGGTAACACTACAAGAATTCAACCCAATTAACAGATTTGAGAGTGGAGGTTCTCGTAATTTGTTAATTAAAACCCTTAGTTAAGGTTGAGAGTGGAGATTCACTTCCTTAGCTAAACCCGAATTATAAGCTTTAAGAGGAGTCTTTTAGTTTGTGATTCAATCTATCCTAAACACAATTCTTCATTGAGGCGTGTTTATCAACCAATTCTTTTAGTTTTAAGAGATTTTCTTACGACTAAAAGTCTATATCATTGTTCGTTCGTTTTTTTGCATTGTGTTCTTGGGTCTTCTAAACACACATGTGAGAGGAGTCCAATTTCGCATTAAGTGGTATCAGAGCTCCAGCCCTCTAAGTCCTCTTGGCACTTAGACGTTCTTGGAGAAGAAGGAAAACCACAAAAAGAAGCAAAAGGAAGCAACCCGTAAAAGACAGTTTTTTGAGGTAACTTTGAACGCGAGGTTCTCACATCTCAGATCGTGTTTTTGAGTGATTCTTTTTTTGAAAGTGGTTATGTTTATGTCTAGTTTTGGCCTGTAAAATTTCATAACTTTTGGTGGTCATTTGCTAGCATAATCAGCGTGTTTTTCTTAAGTGGTCTAAAACCGGATTAATCTGGACCAGCTTTAGAAAAATAAAAACTACAATCAATTGGTTTGTTATTTTTTTATGAAATTTTGGTCGAGTGCTTAAAACACCTAGGGCTACGTTGTGACAAAATTTCATTCAATTTCAAGTTGATTTGATTAGGTTTTTGAAGCTCGAATTTTTGGTGAAAATTCTGGGCAGTTTCTAGGCAGAATGTTTTTTTTCTTCTGTTTGTATTCATTGTAATAGTAGTTCATCTTGAACTTCTATAAGTGTATTGTTGTTAATATGGATGAACTAGTTGAAGTTTTTGCACGGATGCAAGAAGCTAATCAAAAGGTTCGATTCTTGAGGCAACAAATGCAAGAAGATAAGAAGCAAAAACTTCACAAGAAGAAAGTGTCTCTATCAGTAGAGAAGCTTCAATCCCAAGAAGGAGAGAGTGAAGTTAGTGCTGAAGAAGAAGAAGAGCAGACAAGTGTGTATGAATTGGATGCAAAAACAAACGAGGGAGTAAAGGTAGCCTCATTGGAGGTTGTTTCGATAGAACAACTACCATTACAAAATGAAGCAGCATCAATTCAAAAATGCATAGAGTTGAAGAAGAAAGACCATCCACGGCTTTCAAGCTCCAACAACAAAATTCGAGGTCGAATTTTCTCCGAACAAGGAGAGTATGATGCGAATACGCCAAGCTACTTCAACCAATATGCATCAAGCTACCTCAACCTAACCAAGCTATCTCTAATCAGTTTGTTTAACTATTGGTTATGGTTGGTTTTGAGATTAAAAATGTCATTAAAAGGGTTAACCAACATTAACCACCCTTTTAAACTGTTATATGTATTTTGAACGATGGCCCGGTTTTGTTGCAAGCTTAACTCAAGATTAGTACTAATATAATCTTGCTAAGCAACGAAGGAAATGAAGTTAATTAAGCTACTTAGTTTAATTACAGTTTTTGTAATTTACGGTTTTGTAAACCGGAATTATTTTGCTTAGCGTAAGTTGTAATATCAACGAAACATGCTTAGGGATGCGATCTACACTTGGGACGTGTGAAAGGAGGTCCTTGAAGATATTTTGGAGCTTGTGTTGCAAGCTAAGGGAAGCCTCCCCACTTGGGTGTGGAAAACCGGCCCTCCTTCCCTTATAGTCAACAAAACACACAACAACACTATTCCTCTTACACCTTTGTTGGAATTTAGAGATATTTGTTGTTTATTGCTTTGTTTAATCTTTTAAGTACTTAGATCTTTTGGGATTGAATAGCTTGTAATATATATATGTGGTTCATCAATGGAAAATCAGATTTTGTTGTTGAAAACTTGAGCTTTGTGCTTATTCAAAAACACGTTGTGTTTAAAGTCTAAAAACCGAGGTTTTTATTCTATCTTTGAAACGAATTTCTTGGGAGGTAACACTACAAGAATTCAACCCAATTAATGATTTGAGAGTGGAGGTTCTCGTAATTTGTTAATTAAAACCCTTAGTTAAGGTTGAGAGTGGAGATTCACTTCCTTAGCTAAACCCGAATTATAAGCTTTAAGAGGAGTCTTTTAGTTTGTGATTCAATCTATCCTAAACACAATTCTTCATTGAGGCGTGTTTATCAACCAATTCTTTTAGTTTTAAGAGATTTTCTTACGACTAAAAGTCTATATCATTGTTCGTTCGTTTTCCAGTTGCATTGTGTTCTTGGGTCTTCTAAACACACATGTGAGAGGAGTCCAATTTCGCATTACATTTGACTCAATTAGCTTTGTTGAATACATTTGGGTATCATTTGATTCTATTAGCTATGTTTGACTTCATTTGAGTTTCATTGGATTCAATTAGCTTTATTTGAAATCATTTGACTTTCATTTGATACAATTAGCTTTGATTTAATTCATTTGACTTTAATTTGAATCAATTAGCTTAGTTGAATGCATTTGAGTTTCATTTGACTTTATTTGACTTTCATTTGATTCAATTAGCTAGGTTTGACTTCATTTAACTTTAATTTGATTCAATTAGGCTTGTTTGATTTCATTTGACTTTAATTTGATTCAATTAGCTTTGTAGAATGAATTTGAGTTTCATTTGACTCAATTAGCTTTCTTGAATACATTTGAGTTTATTTGATTCTATTAGCAATGTTTGACTTCATTTGACTTTCATTTGATTCAATTAGCTTTGTTTGACTTCATTTTACTTTAATTTGATTCAATTAGCTTTGTTGAATGCCTTTGAGTTTCATTTGATTCAATTATCTTTATTTGAATTCATTTGACTTTCATTTGATACAATTAGCTTTGATTTAATTCATTTGACTTTAATTTGATTCAATTAGCTTGGTTGAATGCATTTGAGTTTCATTTGATTTAATTAGCTTTGTTGAATTCATTTGAGTTTCATTTTATTCTATTAGCTATGTTTGACATTATTTGACTTTCATTTGATTCAATTAGCTAGGTTTGACTTCATTTAACTTTAATTTGATTTAATTAGGTTTGTTTTATTTCATTTGACTTTAATTTGATTCAATTAGCTTTGTAGAATGCATTTGAGTTTCATTTGAATCAATTAGCTTTGTTGAATACATTTGAGTTTATTTGATTCTATTAGCAATGTTTGACTTCATTTGACTTTCATTTGATTCAATTAGCTTTGTTTGACTTCTTTTTACTTTAATTTGATTCAATTTACTTTGTTGAAGGCATTTGAGATTCATTTGATTCAATTAGCTATGTTTGACTTCAATTGACTTTCTTTGATTCAATTAGCTTTGTTGAATGCATTTGAGTTTAATTTGATTCAATTAGCTTTGAATAATGCATTTGAGTTTCATTTGATTCAATTAGCTTTGTTGAATGCATTTGTGTTTCATTTGATTCTATTTGCTATGTTTGGCTTTATTTGACTTTCATTTGATTCAATTAGCTTTGTTTAATGCATTGGAGTTTCATTTGATTCAATTAGCTTTGTTGAATGCATTTGTGTTTCATTTGATTCTATTAGCTATGTTTGACTTCATTTGACTTTCATTTGATTCAATTAGCTTTCTTTGACTTCATTTTAATTTAATTTGATTCAATTTGCTTTGTTGAATGCATTTGAGATTCATTTGATTCAATTAGCTATGTTTGACTTCAATTGACTTTCTTTCGATTCAATTAGCTTTGTTGAATGCATTTGAGTTTAATTTGATTCAATTAGCTTTATTGAATGCATTTGAGTTTCATTTGATTCAATTAGCTTTGTTGAATGCAATTGAGTTCCATTTGATTTAATTAGCTATGTTTGACTTCACATGACTTTCATTTGATACAATTAGGTTTGATTGACTTCATTTGACTTTCATTTGATTCAATTAGCTTTCTTGAATGAATTTGAGTATCATTTGATTCAATTAGCTTTGTTGAATGCATTTGAGTTTCATTTGATTCTATTAGCTATGTTTGACTTTATTTGACTTTTATTTGATTCAATTAGCATTGTTTGACTTCATTTTACTTTAATTTGATTCAATTTGCTTTGTTGAATGTATTTGAGTTTTATTTGATTCAACTAGCTATGTTTGACTTCAATTGACTTTCTTTGATTCAATTAGCTTTGTTGAATGCATTTGAGTTTAATTTGATTCAATTAGCTTTATTAAATACTTTTGAGTTTCATTTGATTCAATTAGCTTTTTTGAATGCAATTGAGTTCCACTTAATTTAATTAGCTATGTTTGACTTCACTTGACTTTCATTTGATTCAATTAGGTTTGTTTAATGCATTTGAGTTTCATTTGATTCAATTAGCAATGTTGAATGCATTTGTGTTTCATTTGATTCTATTAGCTATGTTTGACTTTATTTGACTTTCATTTGATTCAATTAGCTTTGTTTAATGCATTTGAGTTTCATTTGATTCATTTAGCTTTGTTGAATGCATATGTGTGTCATTTGATTCTATTAGCTATGTTTGACTTCAATTGACTTTCTTTGATTCAATTAGCTTTGTTGAATGCATTTGAGTTTAATTTGATTCAATTAGCTTTGAATAATGCATTTGAGTTTCATTTGATTCAATTAGCTTTGTTGAATGCATTTGTGTTTCATTTGATTCTATTTGCTATGTTTGGCTTTATTTGACTTTCATTTGATTCAATTAGCTTTGTTTAATGCATTGGAGTTTCATTTGATTCAATTAGCTTTGTTGAATGCATTTGTGTTTCATTTGATTCTATTAGCTATGTTTGACTTCATTTGACTTTCATTTGATTCAATTAGCTTTCTTTGACTTCATTTTACTTTAATTTGATTCAATTTGCTTTGTTGAATGCATTTGAGATTCATTTGATTCAATTAGCTATGTTTGACTTCAATTGACTTTCTTTCGATTCAATTAGCTTTGTTGAATGCATTTGAGTTTAATTTGATTCAATTAGCTTTATTGAATGCATTTGAGTTTCATTTGATTCAATTAGCTTTGTTGAATGCAATTGAGTTCCATTTGATTTAATTAGCTATGTTTGACTTCACATGACTTTCATTTGATACAATTAGGTTTGATTGACTTCATTTGACTTTCATTTGATTCAATTAGCTTTCTTGAATGAATTTGAGTATCATTTGATTCAATTAGCTTTGTTGAATGCATTTGAGTTTCATTTGATTCTATTAGCTATGTTTGACTTTATTTGACTTTTATTTGATTCAATTAGCATTGTTTGACTTCATTTTACTTTAATTTGATTCAATTTGCTTTGTTGAATGTATTTGAGTTTTATTTGATTCAACTAGCTATGTTTGACTTCAATTGACTTTCTTTGATTCAATTAGCTTTGTTGAATGCATTTGAGTTTAATTTGATTCAATTAGCTTTATTAAATACTTTTGAGTTTCATTTGATTCAATTAGCTTTTTTGAATGCAATTGAGTTCCACTTAATTTAATTAGCTATGTTTGACTTCACTTGACTTTCATTTGATTCAATTAGGTTTGTTTAATGCATTTGAGTTTCATTTGATTCAATTAGCAATGTTGAATGCATTTGTGTTTCATTTGATTCTATTAGCTATGTTTGACTTTATTTGACTTTCATTTGATTCAATTAGCTTTGTTTAATGCATTTGAGTTTCATTTGATTCATTTAGCTTTGTTGAATGCATATGTGTGTCATTTGATTCTATTAGCTATGTTTGACTTCATTTGACTTTCATTTGATTCAATTAGCTTTGTTTGACTTCATTTTACTTTAATTTGATTCAATTTGCTTTGTTGAATTCATTTGAGTTTCATTTGATTCAATTAGCTATGTTTGACTTCAATTAACTTTCTTTCGATTCAATTAGCTTTGTTGAATGCATTTGAGTTTAATTTGATTCAATTAGCTTTATTGAATGCATTTGAGTTTCATTTGATTCTATTAGCTTTGTTGAATGCAATTGAGTTCCTTTTGATTTAATTACCTATGTTTGACTTCACATGACTTTCATTTGATTCAATTAGCTTTGTTTAATGGATTTGAGTTTCATTTGATTCAATTAGCTTTGTTGAATGCATTTGTGTTTCATTTGATTCTATTAGCTATGTTTGACTTTCATTTGACTTTCATTTGATTCAATTAGCTTTGTTTGACTTTATTTTACTTTAATTTGATTCAATTAGCTTTGTTGAATGCATTTGTGTTTCATTTGATTCAATTAGCTTTATTTGAATTCATTTGACTTTCATTTGATACAATTAGCTTTGATTGACTTCATTTGACTTTCATTTGATTCAATTAGCTTTGTTGAATGCATTTGAGTATCATTTGATTCAATTAGCTTTGTTGAATGCATTTGAGTTTCATTTGATTCAATTAGCTAGGTTTGACTTCATTTAACTTTAATTTGATTCAATTAGGTTTGTTTTATTTCATTTGACTTTAATTTGATTCAATTGGCTTTGTAGAATACATTTGAGTTTCATTTGACTCAATTAGCTTTGTTGAATACATTTGAGTTTATTTGATTCTATTAGCAATGTTTGACTTCATTTGACTATCATTATTTGATTCAATTAGCTTTGTTTGACTTCTTTTTACTTTAATTTAATTCAATTTGCTTTGTTGAATGCATTTGAGTTTCATTTGATTCAATTAGCTATGTTTGACTTCAATTGACTTTCTTTTGATTCAATTAGCTTTGTTGAATGCATTTGAGTTTAATTTGATTCAATTAGCTTTATTGAATGCATTTGACTTTCATTTGATTCAATTAGCTTTGTTGAATGCATTTGAGTATCATTTGATTCAATTAGCTTTGTTGAATGCATTTGAGTTTCATTTGATTCTATTAGCTATGTTTGACTTTATTTGACTTTTATTTGATTCAATTAGCTTGGTTTGACTTTATTTAACTAATTTGATTCAATTAGCTTTGTTGAATGCATTTGAGTTTAATTTGATTCAATTAGCTTTATTGAATGCATTTGACTTTCATTTGATTCAATTAGCTTTGTTGAATGCATTTGAGTTTCATTTGATTCAAATAGCTATGTTGAATGCATTTGTGTTTCATTTGATTCTATTAGCTATGTTTGACTTTATTTGACTTTCATTTGATTCAATTAGCTTTGTTTAATGCATTTGAGTTTCATTTGATTCATTTAGCTTTGTTGAATGCATATGTGTGTCATTTGATTCTATTAGCTATGTTTGACTTCATTTGACTTTCAAATGATTCAATTAGCTTTGTTTGACTTCATTTTACTTTAATTTGATTCAATTTGCTTTGTTGAATTCATTTGAGTTTCATTTGATTCAATTAGCTATGTTTGACTTCAATTAACTTTCTTTCGATTCAATTAGCTTTGTTGAATGCATTTGAGTTTAATTTGATTCAATTAGCTTTATTGAATGCATTTGAGTTTCATTTGATTCTATTAGCTTTGTTGAATGCAATTGAGTTCCTTTTGATTTAATTAGCTATGTTTGACTTCACATGACTTTCATTTGATTCAATTAGCTTTGTTTAATGGATTTGAGTTTCATTTGATTCAATTAGCTTTGTTGAATGCATTTGTGTTTCATTTGATTCTATTAGCTATGTTTGACTTTCATTTGACTTTCATTTGATTCAATTAGCTTTGTTTGACTTTATTTTACTTTAATTTGATTCAATTAGCTTTGTTGAATGCATTTGTGTTTCATTTGATTCAACTAGCTTTATTTGAATTCATTTGACTTTCATTTGATACAATTAGCTTTGATTGACTTCATTTGACTTTCATTTGATTCAATTAGCTTTGTTGAATGCATTTGAGTATCATTTGATTCAATTAGCTTTGTTGAATGCATTTGAGTTTCATTTGATTCTATTAGCTATGTTTGACTTTATTTGACTTTCATTTGATTTAATTAGCTAGGTTTGACTTCATTTAACTTTAATTTGATTCAATTAGGTTTGTTTTATTTCATTTGACTTTAATTTGATTCAATTAGCTTTGTAGAATACATTTGAATTTCATTTGACTCAATTAGCTTTGTTGAATACATTTGAGTTTATTTGATTCTATTAGCAATGTTTGACTTCATTTGACTTTCATTTGATTCAATTAGCTTTGTTTGACTTCTTTTTACTTTAATTTGATTCAATTTGCTTTGTTGAATGCATTTGAGTTTCATTTGATTCAATTAGCTATGTTTGACTTCAATTGACTTTCTTTTGATTCAATTAGCTTTGTTGAATGCATTTGAGTTTAATTTGATTCAATTAGCTTTATTGAATGCATTTGACTTTCATTTGATTCAATTAGCTTTATTGAATGCATTTGAGTATCATTTGATTCAATTAGCTTTGTTGAATGCATTTGAGTTTCATTTGATTCTATTAGCTATGTTTGACTTTATTTGACTTTTATTTGATTCAATTAGCTTGGTTTGACTTTATTTAACTAATTTGATTCAATTAGCTTTGTTGAATGCATTTGAGTTTAATTTGATTCAATTAGCTTTATTAAATACTTTTGAGTTTCATTTGATTCAATTAGCTTTTTTGAATGCAATTGATTTCCACTTAATTTAATTAGCTATGTTTGACTTCACTTGACTTTCATTTGATTCAATTAGGTTTGTTTGATGCATTTGAGTTTCATTTGATTCAATTAGCAATGTTGAATGCATTTGTGTTTCATTTGATTATATTAGCTATGTTTGACTTTTTTGACTTTCATTTGATTCAATTAGCTTTGTTTAATGCATTTGAGTTTCATTTGATTCATTTAGCTTTGTTGAATGCATATGTGTGTCATTTGATTCTATTAGCTATGTTTGACTTCATTTGACTTTCATTTGATTCAATTAGCTTTGTTTGACTTCATTTGACTTTCATTTGATTCAATTAGCTTTGTTGAATGCATTTGAGTATCATTTGATTCAATTAGCTTTGTTGAATGCATTTGAGTTTCATTTGATTCTATTAGCTATGTTTGACTTTATTTGACTTTCATTTGATTCAATTAGCTAGGTTTGACTTCATTTAACTTTATTTTGATTCAATTAGGTTTGTTTTATTTCATTTGACTTTAATTTGATTCAATTAGCTTTGTAGAATACATTTGAGTTTCATTTGACTCAATTAGCTTTGTTGAATACATTTGAGTTTATTTGATTCTATTAGCAATGTTTGACTTCATTTGACTTTCATTTGATTCAATTAGCTTTGTTTGACTTCTTTTTACTTTAATTTGATTCAATTTGCTTTGTTGAATGCATTTGAGTTTCATTTGATTCAATTAGCTATGTTTGACTTCAATTGACTTTCTTTTGATTCAATTAGCTTTGTTGAATGCATTTGAGTTTAATTTGATTCAATTAGCTTTATTGAATGCATTTGACTTTCATTTGATTCAATTAGCTTTGTTGAATGCATTTGAGTATCATTTGATTCAATTAGCTTTGTTGAATGCATTTGAGTTTCATTTGATTCTATTAGCTATGTTTGACTTTATTTGACTTTTATTTGATTCAATTAGCTTGGTTTGACTTTATTTAACTAATTTGATTCAATTAGCTTTGTTGAATGCATTTGAGTTTAATTTGATTCAATTAGCTTTATTGAATGCATTTGAGTTTCATTTGATTCTATTAGCTTTGTTGAATGCAATTGAGTTCCTTTTGATTTAATTAGCTATGTTTGACTTTACATGACTTTCATTTGATTCAATTAGCTTTGTTTAATGGATTTGAGTTTCATTTGATTCAATTAGCTTTGTTGAATGCATTTGTGTTTCATTTGATTCTATTAGCTATGTTTGACTTTCATTTGACTTTCATTTGATTCAATTAGCTTTGTTTGACTTTATTTTACTTTAATTTGATTCAATTAGCTTTGTTGAATGCATTTGTGTTTCATTTGATTCAATTAGCTTTATTTGAATTCATTTGACTTTCATTTGATACAATTAGCTTTGATTGACTTCATTTGACTTTCATTTGATTCAATTAGCTTTGTTGAATGCATTTGAGTATCATTTGATTCAATTAGCTTTGTTGAATGCATTTGAGTTTCATTTGATTCTATTAGCTATGTTTGACTTTATTTGACTTTCATTTGATTCAATTAGCTAGGTTTGACTTCATTTAACTTTAATTTGATTAAATTAGGTTTGTTTTATTTCATTTGACTTTAATTTGATTCAATTAGCTTTGCAGAATACATTTGAGTTTCATTTGACTCAATTAGCTTTGTTGAATACATTTGAGTATATTTGATTCTATTAGCAATGTTTGACTTCATTTGACTTTCATTTGATTCAATTAGCTTTGTTTGACTTCTTTTTACTTTAATTTGATTCAATTTGCTTTGTTGAATGCATTTGAGTTTCATTTGATTCAATTAGCTATGTTTGACTTCAATTAACTTTCTTTCGATTCAATTAGCTTTGTTGAATGCATTTGAGTTTAATTTGATTCAATTAGCTTTTTTGAATGCATTTGAGTTTCATTTGATTCTATTAGCTTTGTTGAATGCAATTGAGTTCCTTTTGATTTAATTAGCTATGTTTGACTTCACATGACTTTCATTTGATTCAATTAGCTTTGTTTAATGGATTTGAGTTTCATTTGATTCAATTAGCTTTTTTGAATGCATTTGTGTTTCATTTGATTCTATTAGCTATGTTTGACTTTCATTTGACTTTCATTTGATTCAATTAGCTTTGTTTGACTTTATTTTACTTTAATTTGATTCAATTAGCTTTGTTGAATGCATTTGTGTTTCATTTGATTCAATTAGCTTTATTTGAATTCATTTGACTTTCATTTGATACAATTAGCTTTGATTGACTTCATTTGACTTTCATTTGATTCAATTAGCTTTGTTGAATGCATTTGAGTATCATTTGATTCAATTAGCTTTGTTGAATGCATTTGAGTTTCATTTGATTCTATTAGCTATGTTTGACTTTATTTGACTTTCATTTGATTCAATTAGCTAGGTTTGACTTCATTTAACTTTAATTTGATTCAATTAGGTTTGTTTTATTTCATTTGACTTTAATTTGATTCAATTGGCTTTATAGAATACATTTGAGTTTCATTTGACTCAATTAGCTTTGTTGAATACATTTGAGTTTATTTGATTCTATTAGCAATGTTTGACTTCATTTGACTTTCATTTGATTCAATTAGCTTTGTTTGACTTCTTTTTACTTTAATTTGATTCAATTTGCTTTGTTGAATGCATTTGAGTTTCATTTGATTCAATTAGCTATGTTTGACTTCAATTGACTTTCTTTTGATTCAATTAGCTTTGTTGAATGCATTTGAGTTTAATTTGATTCAATTAGCTTTATTGAATGCATTTGACTTTCATTTGATTCAATTAGCTTTGTTGAATGCATTTGAGTAGCATTTGATTCAATTAGCTTTGTTGAATGCATTTGAGTTTCATTTGATTCTATTAGCTATGTTTGACTTTATTTGACTTTTATTTGATTCAATTAGCTTGGTTTGACTTTATTTAACTAATTTGATACAATTAGCTTTGATTGACTTCATTTGACTTTCATTTGATTCAATTAGCTTTGTTGAATGCATTTGAGTATCATTTGATTCAATTAGCTTTGTTGAATGCATTTGAGTTTCATTTGATTCTATTAGCTATGTTTGACTTTATTTGACTTTTTATTTGATTCAATTAGCTTGGTTTGACTTTATTTAACTAATTTGATTCAATTAGCTTTGTTGAATGCATTTGAGTTTAATTTGATTCAATTAGTTTTATTAAATACTTTTGAGTTTCATTTGATTCAATTAGCTTTTTTGAATGCAATTGAGTTCCACTTAATTTACTTAGCTATGTTTGACTTCACTTGACTTTCATTTGATTCAATTAGGTTTGTTTGATGCATTTGTGTTTCATTTGATTCTATTAGCTATGTTTGACTTTATTTGACTTTCATTTGATTCAATTAGCTAGGTTTGACTTCATTTAACTTTAATTTGATTCAATTAGGTTTGTTTTATTTCATTTGACTTTAATTTGATTCAATTAGCTTTGTAGAATACATTTGAGTTTCATTTGACTCAATTAGCTTTGTTGAATACATTTGAGTATCATTTGATTCTATTAGCTATGTTTGACTTCATTTGAGTTTCATTGGATTCAATTAGCTTTATTTGAAATCATTTGACTTTCATTTGATACAATTAGCTTTGATTTAATTCATTTGACTTTAATTTGAATCAATTAGCTTGGTTGAATGCATTTGAGTTTCATTTGACTTTATTTGACTTTCATTTGATTCAATTAGCTAGGTTTGACTTCATTTAACTTTAATTTGATTCAATTAGGCTTGTTTGATTTCATTTGACTTTAATTTGATTCAATTAGCTTTGTAGAATGAATTTGAGTTTCATTTGACTCAATTAGCTTTCTTGAATACATTTGAGTTTATTTGATTCTATTAGCAATGGTTGACATCATTTGACTTTCATTTGATTCAATTAGCTTTGTTTGACTTCATTTTACTTTAATTTGATTCAATTAGCTTTGTTGAATGCATTTGAGATTCATTTGATTCAATTAGCATTATTTGAATTCATTTGACTTTCATTTGATACAATTAGCTTTGATTTAATTCATTTGACTTTAATTTGATTCAATTAGCTTGGTTGAATACATTTGAGTTTCATTTGATTTAATTAGCTTTGTTGAATTCATTTGAGTTTCATTTTATTCTATTAGCTATGTTTGACTTTATTTGACTTTCATTTGATTCAATTAGCTAGGTTTGACTTCATTTAACTTTAATTTGATTCAATTAGGTTTGTTTTATTTCATTTGACTTTAATTTGATTCAATTAGCTTTGTAGAATACATTTGAGTTTCATTTGACTTAATTAGCTTTGTTGAATACATTTGAGTTTATTTGATTCTATTAGCAATGTTTGACTTCATTTGACTTTCATTTGATTCAATTAGCTTTGTTTGACTTCTTTTTACTTTAATTTGATTCAATTTGCTTTGTTGAATGCATTTGAGTTTCATTTGATTCAATTAGCTATGTTTGACTTCAATTGACTTTCTTTTGATTCAATTAGCTTTGTTGAATGCATATGAGTTTAATTTGATTCAATTAGCTTTATTGAATGCATTTGAGTTTCATTTGATTCAATTAGCTTTGTTGAATGCAATTGAGTTCCATTTGATTTAATTAGCTATGTTTGACTTCACATGACTTTCATTTGATTCAATTAGCTTTGATTGACTTCATTTGACTTTCATTTGATTCAATTAGCTTTGTTGAATGCATTTGAGTATCATTTGATTTAATTAGCTTTGTTGAATGCATTTGAGTTTCATTTGATTCTATTAGCTATGTTTGACTTTATTTGACTTTTATTTGATTCAATTAGCTTGGTTTGACTTCATTTAACTAATTTGATTCAATTAGCTTTGTTTGATTTCATTTGACTTTAATTTGATTCAATTAGCTTTGTAGAATACATTTGAGTTTCATTTGACTCAATTAGCTTTGTTGAATACATTTGAGTTTATTTGATTCTATTAGCAATGTTTGACTTCATTTGACTTTCATTTGATTCAATTAGCTTTGTTTGACTTCATTTTACTTTAATTTGATTCAATTTGCTTTGTTGAATGCATTTGAGATTCATTTGATTCAATTAGCTATGTTTGACTTCAATTGACTTTCTTTCGATTCAATTAGCTTTGTTGAATGCATTTGAGTTTAATTTGATTCAATTAGCTTTATTGAATGCATTTGAGTTTCATTTAATTCAATTAGCTTTGTTGAATGCAATTGAGTTCCATTTGATTTAATTAGCTATGTTTGACTTCACATGACTTTCATTTGATACAATTAGCTTTGATTGACTTCATTTGACTTTCATTTGATTCAATTAGCTTTGTTGAATGCATTTGAGTATCATTTGATTTAATTAGCTTTGTTGAATGCATTTGAGTTTCATTTGATTCTATTAGCTATGTTTGACTTTATTTGACTTTTATTTGATTCAATTAGCTTGGTTTGACTTCATTTAACTAATTTGATTCAATTAGCTTTGTTTGATTTCATTTGACTTTAATTTGATTCAATTAGCTTTGTAGAATACATTTGAGTTTCATTTGACTCAATTAGCTTTGTTGAATACATTTGAGTTTATTTGATTCTATTAGCAATGTTTGACTTCATTTGACTTTCATTTGATTCAATTAGCTTTGTTTGACTTCTTTTTACTTTAATTTGATTCAATTTGCTTTGTTGAATGCATTTGAGTTTCATTTGATTCAATTAGCTATGTTTGACTTCAATTGACACTCTTTTGATTCAATTAGCTTTGTTGAATGCATTTGAGTTTAATTTGATTCAATTAGCTTTATTGAATGCATTTGAGTTTCATTTGATTCAATTAGCTTTGTTGAATGCAATTGAGTTCCATTTGATTTAATTAGCTATGTTTGACTTCACTTGACTTTCATTTGATTCAATTAGCTTTGAATAATGCATTTGAGTTTCATTTGATTCAATTAGCTTTGTTGAATGCATTTGTGTTTCATTTGATTCTATTAGCTATGTTTGGCTTTATTTGACTTTCATTTGATTCAATTAGCTTTGTTTAATGCATTGGAGTTTCATTTGATTCAATTAGCTTTGTTGAATGCATTTGAGTTTCATTTGATTCAATTAGCTTTGTTTGACTTCATTTGATTTTTATTTGATTCAATTAGCTTTGTTTGACTTCATTTTACTTTAATTTGATTCAATTTGCTTTGTTGAATGCATTTGAGATTCATTTGATTCAATTAGCTATGTTTGACTTCAATTGACTTTCTTTCGATTCAATTAGCTTTGTTTGACTTCATTTTACTTTAATTTGATTCAATTTGCTTTATTGAATGCATTTGAATTTCATTTGATTCAATTAGCTTTGTTGAATGCAATTGAGTTCCATTTGATTTAATTAGCTATGTTTGACTTCACATGACTTTCATTTGATACAATTAGATTTGATTGACTTCATTCGACTTTCATTTGATTCAATTAGCTTTGTTGAATGCATTTGAGTATTATTTGATTCAATTAGCTTTGTTGAATGCATTTGAGTTTCATTTGATTCTATTAGCTATGTTTGACTTTATTTGACTTTTATTTGATTCAATTAGCTTGGTTTGACTTCACTTAACTAATTTGATTCAATTAGCTTTGTTTGATTACATTTGACTTTAATTTGATTCAATTAGCTTTGTAGAATGCATTTGAGTTTCATTTTACTCAATTAGCTTTGTTGAATACATTTGAGTTTCATTTGATTCTATTAGCTATGTTTGACTTCATTTGACTTTCATTTGATTCAATTAGCATTGTTTGACTTCATTTTACTTTAATTTGATTCATTTTGCTTTGTTGAATGTATTTGATTTTTATTTGATTCAATTAGCTATGTTTGACTTCAATTGACTTTCTTTTGATTCAATTAGCTTTGTTGAATGCATTTGAGTTTAATTTGATTCAATTAGCTTTATTAAATACTTTTGAGTTTCATTTGATTCAATTAGCTTTTTTGAATGCAATTGAGTTCCACTTAATTTAATTAGCTATGTTTGACTTCACTTGACTTTCATTTGATTCAATTAGGTTTGTTTAATGCATTTGAGTTTCATTTGATTCAATTAGCAATGTTGAATGCATTTGTGTTTCATTTGATTCTATTAGCTATGTTTGACTTTATTTGACTTTCATTTGATTCAATTAGCTTTGTTTATTGCATTTGAGTTTCATTTGATTCAATTAGCTTTGTTGAATGCATTTGTGTTTCATTTGATTCTATTAGCTATGTTTGACTTCATTTGACTTTCATTTGATTCAATTAGCTTTGTTTGACTTCATTTTACTTTAATTTGATTCAATTAGCTTTGTTGAATGCATTTGAGTTTCATTTGATTCAATTAGCTATGTTTAACTTCAATTAACTTTCTTTCGATTCAATTAGCTTTGTTGAATGCATTTGAGTATAATTTGATTCAATTAGCTTTATTGAATGCATTTGAGTTTCATTTGATTCTATTAGCTTTGTTGAATGCAATTGAGTTCCAGTTGATTTAATTAGCTATGTTTGACTTCACATGACTTTCATTTGATTCAATTAGCTTTGTTTAATGGATTTAATTTCATTTGATTCAATTAGCTTTGTTGAATGCATTTGTGTTTCATTTGATTCTATTAGCTATGTTTGACTTTCATTTGACTTTCATTTGATTCAATTAGCTTTGTTTGACTTTATTTTACTTTAATTTGATTCAATTAGCTTTGTTGAATGCATTTGTGTTTGATATGATTCAATTAGCTTTATTTGAATTCATTTGACTTTCATTTGATACAATTAGCTTTGATTGACTTCATTTGACTTTCATTTGATTCAATTAGCTTTGTTGAATGCATTTGAGTATCATTTGATTCAATTAGCTTTGTTGAATGCATTTGAGTTTCATTTGATTCTATTAGCTATGTTTGACTTTATTTGACTTTTATTTGATTCAATTAGCTTGGTTTGACTTTATTTAACTAATTTGATTCATTTAGCTTTGTTTGATTTCATTTGACTTTAATTTGATTCAATTAGCTTTGTAGAATGCATTTGAGTTTCATTTGACTCAATTAGCTTTGTTGAATAAATTTGAGTATCATTTGATTCTATTAGCTATGTTTGACTTCATTTGAGTTTCATTGGATTCAATTAGCTTTATTTGAAATCATTTGACTTTCATTTGATACAATTAGCTTTGATTTAATTCATTTGACTTTAATTTGAATCAATTAGCTTAGTTGAATGCATTTGAGTTTCATTTGACTTTATTTGACTTTCATTTGATTCAATTAGCTAGGTTTGACTTCATTTAACTTTAATTTGATTCAATTAGGCTTGTTTGATTTCATTTGACTTTAATTTGATTCAATTAGCTTTGTAGAATGAATTTGAGTTTCATTTGACTCAATTAGCTTTGTTGAATACATTTGAGTTTATTTGATTCTATTAGCAATGATTGACTTCATTTGACTTTCATTTGATTCAATTAGCTTTGTTTGACTTCATTTTACTTTAATTTGATTCAATTAGCTTTGTTGAATGCATTTGAGTTTCATTTGATTCAATTAGCTTTATTTGAATTCATTTGACTTTCATTTGATACAATTAGCTTTGATTTAATTCATTTGACTTTAATTTGATTCAATTAGCTTGGTTGAATGCATTTGAATTTCATTTGATTTAATTAGCTTTGTTGAATTCATTTGAGTTTCATTTTATTCTATTAGCTATGTTTGACTTTATTTGACTTTCATTTGATTCAATTAGCTAGGTTTGACTTCATTTAACTTTAATTTGATTCAATTAGGTATGTTTTATTTCATTTGACTTTAATTTGATTTAATTAGCTTTGTAGAATGCATTTGAGTTTCATTTGACTCAATTAGCTTTGTTGAATACATTTGAGTTTATTTGATTCTATTAGCAATGTTTGACTTCATTTGACTTTCATTTGATTCAATTAGCTTTCTTTGACTTCTTTTTACTTTAATTTGATTCAATTTGCTTTGTTGAATGCATTTGAGTTTCATTTGATTCAATTAGCTATGTTTGACTTCAATTGACTTTCTTTTGATTCAATTAGCTTTGTTGAATGCATTTGAGTTTAATTTGATTCAATTAGCTTTATTGAATGCATTTGAGTTTCATTTGATTCAATTAGCTTTGTTGAATGCAATTGAATTCCATTTGATTTAATTAGCTATGTTTGACTTCACTTGACTTTCATTTGATTCAATTAGCTTTGAATAATGCATTTGAGTTTCATTTGATTCAATTAGCTTTGTTGAATGCATTTGTGTTTCATTTGATTCTATTAGCTATGTTTGGCTTTATTTGACTTTCATTTGATTCAATTAGCTTTGGTTAATGCATTTGAGTTTCATTTGATTCAATTAGCTTTGTTGAATGCATTTGTGTTTCATTTGATTCAATTAGCTTTATTTGACTTCATTTTACTTTAATTTGATTCAATTTGCTTTGTTGAATGTATTTGAGATTCATTTGAATCAATTAGCTATGTTTCACTTCAATTGACTTTCTTTCGATTCAATTAGCTTTGTTGAATGCATTTGAGTTTAATTTGATTCAATTAGCTTTATTGAATGCATTTGAGTTTCATTTGATTCAATTAGCTTTGTTGAATGCAATTGAGTTCCATTTGATTTAATTAGCTATGTTTGACTTCACATGACTTTCATTTGATACAATTAGCTTTGATTGACTTCATTTGACTTTCATTTGATTCAATTAGCTTTGTTGAATGCATTTGAGTATCATTTGATTCAATTAGCTTTGTTGAATGCATTTGAGTTTCATTTGATTCTATTAGCTATGTTTGACTTTATTTGACTTTTATTTGATTAAATTAGCTTGGTTTGACTTCATTTAACTAATTTGATTCAATTAGCTTTGTTTGATTTCATTTGACTTTAATTTGATTCAATTAGCTTTGTAGAATGCATTTGAGTTTCATTTGACTCAATTGGCTTTGTTGAATACATTTGAGTTTCATTTGATTCTATTAGCTATGTTTGACTTCATTTGACTTTCATTTGATTCAATTAGCATTGTTTGGCTTCATTTTACTTTAATTTGATTCATTTTACTTTGTTGAATGTATTTGAGTTTTATTTGATTCAATTAGCTATGTTTGACTTCAATTGACTTTCTTTTGATTCAATTAGCTTTGTTGAATGCATTTGAGTTTAATTTAATTCAATTAGCTTTATTAAATACATTTGAGTTTCATTTGATTCAATTAGCTTTTTTGAATGCAATTGAGTTCCACTTAATTTAATTAGCTATGTTTGACTTCACTTGACTTTCATTTGATTCAATTAGGTTTGTTTAATGCATTTGAGTTTCATTTGATTCAATTAGCTATGTTGAATGCATTTGAGTTTCATTTGATTCAATTAGCTATGTTTGACTTCAATTAACTTTCTTTCGATTCAATTAGCTTTGTTGAATGCATTTGAGTTTAATTTAATTCAATTAGCTTTATTGAATGCATTTGAGTTTCATTTGATTCAATTAGCTTTGTTGAATGCAATTGAGTTCCATTTGATTTAATTAGCTATGTTTGACTTCACATGACTTTCATTTGATTCAATTAGCTTTGTTTAATGGATTTGAGTTTCATTTGATTCAATTAGCTTTGTTGAATGCATTTGTGTTTCATTTGATTCAATTAGCTATGTTTGACTTTCATTTGATTCAATTAGCTTTGTTTGATTTTGTTTTACTTTAATTTGATTCAATTAGCTTTGGTGAATGCATTTGAGTATCATTTGATTCAATTAGCTTTGTTGAATGCATTTGAGTTTCATTTGATTTTATTAGCTATGTTTGACTTTTATCTGACTTTTATTTGATTCAATTAGCTTGGTTTGACTTTATTTAACTAATTTGATTCAATTAGCTTTGTTTTATTTCATTTGACTTTAATTTGATTCAATTAGCTTTGTAGAATGCATTTGAGTTTCATTTGACTCAAATAGCTTTGTTGAATACATTTGAGTATCATTTGATTCTATTAGCTATGTTTGACTTCATTTGAGTTTCATTGGATTCAATTAGCTTTATTTGAAATCATTTGACTTTCATTTGATACAATTAGCTTTGATTTAATTCATTTGACTTTAATTTGAATCAATTAGCTTGGTTGAATGCATTTTAGTTTCATTTGACTTTATTTGACTTTCATTTGATTCAATTAGCTAGGTTTGACTTCATTTAACTTTAATTTGATTCAATTAGGCTTGTTTGATTTCATTTAACTTTAATTTGATTCAATTAGCTTTGTAGAATGAATTTGAGTTTCATTTGACTCAATTAGCTTTGTTGAATACATTTGAGTTTATTTGATTCTATTAGCAATGTTTGACTTCATTTGACTTTCATTTGATTCAATTAGCTTTGTTTGACTTTATTTTACTTTAATTTGATTCAATTAGCTTTGTTGAATGCATTTGAGTTTCATTTGATTCAATTAGCTTTATTTGAATTCATTTGACTTTCATTTGATACAATTAGCTTTGATTTAATTCATTTGACTTTAATTTGATTCAATTAGCTTGGTTGAATGCATTTGAGTTTCATTTGATTTAATTAGCTTTGTTGAATTCATTTGAGTTTCATTTTATTCTATTAGCTATGTTTGACTTTATTTGACTTTCATTTGATTCAATTAGCTAAGTTTGACATCATTTAACTTTAATTTGATTCAATTAGGTTTGTTTTATTTCATTTGACTTTAATTTGATTCAATTAGCTTTGTAGAATGCATTTGAGTTTCATTTGACTCAATTAGCTTTGTTGAATACATTTGAGTTTATTTGATTCTATTAGCAATGTTTGACTTCATTTGACTTTCATTTGATTCAATTAGCTTTGTTTGACTTCTTTTTACTTTAATTTGATTCAATTTGCTTTGTTGAATGCATTTGAGTTTCATTTGATTCAATTAGCTATGTTTGACTTCAATTGACTTTCTTTTGATTCAATTAGCTTTGTTGAATGCATTTGAGTTTAATTTGATTCAATTAGCTTTATTGAATGCATTTGAGTTTCATTTGATTCAATTAGCTTTGTTGAATGCAATTGAGTTCCATTTGATTTAATTAGCTATGTTTGACTTCACTTGACTTTCATTTGATTCAATTAGCTTTGAATAATGCATTTGAGTTTCATTTGATTCAATTAGCTTTGTTGAATGCATTTGTGTTTTATTTGATTCTATTAGCTATGTTTGGCTTTATTTGAATTTCATTTGATTCAATTAGCTTTGTTTAATGCATTTGAGTTTCATTTGATTCAATTAGCTTTGTTGAATGCATTTGTGTTTCATTTGATTCTATTAGCTATGTTTGACTTCATTTGACTTTCATTTGATTCAATTAGCTTTGTTTGACTTCATTTTACTTTAATTTGATTCAATTTGCTTTGTTGAATGCATTTGAGATTCATTTGATTCAATTAGCTATGTTTGACTTCAATTGACTTTCTTTCGATTCAATTAGCTTTGTTGAATGCATTTGAGTTTAATTTGATTCAATTAGCTTTATTGAATGCATTTGAGTTTCATTTGATTCAATTAGCTTTGTTGAATGCAATTGAGTTCCATTTGATTTAATTATCTATGTTTGACTTCACATGACTTTCATTTGATTCAATTAGCTTTGTTTAATGGATTTGAGTTTCATTTGATTCAATTAGCTTTGTTGAATGCATTTATGTTTCATTTGATTCTATTAGCTATGTTTGACTTTCATTTGATTCAATTAGCTTTGTTTGACATTATTTTACTTTAATTTGATTCAATTAGCTTTGTTGAATGCATTTGTGTTTCATTTGATTCAATTAGCTTTATTTGAATTCATTTGACTTTCATTTGTAAAATTAGCTTTGATTGACTTAATTTGACTTTCATTTGATTCAATTAGCTTTGTTGAATGCATTTGAGTATCATTTGATTCAATTAGCTTTGTTGAATGCATTTGAGTTTCATTTAATTCTATTATCTATGTTTGACTTTTATTTGACTTTTATTTGATTCAATTAGCTTGGTTTGACTTTATTTAACTAATTTGATTCAATTAGCTTTGTTTGATTTCATTTGACTTTAATTTGATTCAATTAGCTTTGTAGAATGCATTTGAGTTTCATTTGACTCAAATAGCTTTGTTGAATACATTTGAGTATCATTTGATTCTATTAGCTATGTTTGACTTCATTTGAGTTTCATTGGATTCAATTAGCTTTATTTGAAATCATTTGACTTTCATTTGATACAATTAGCTTTGATTTAATTCATTTGACTTTAATTTGAATCAATTAGCTTGGTTGAATGCATTTGAGTTTCATTTGACTTTATTTGACTTTCATTTGATTCAATTAGCTTGGTTGAATGCATTTGAGTTTAATTTGATTCAATTAGCTTTATTGAATGCATTTGAGTTTTATTTGATTCAATTAGCTTTGTTGAATGCAATTGAGTTCCATTTGATTTAATTAGCTATGTTTGACTTCACATGACTCTCATTTGATACAATTAGCTTTGATGGACTTCATTTAACTTTCATTTGATTCAATTAGCTTTGTTGAATGCATTTGAGTATCATTTGATTCAATTAGCTTTGTTGAATGCATTTGAGTTTCATTTGATTCTATTAGCTATGTTTGACTTTATTTGACTTTTATTTGATTCAATTAGCTTGGTTTGACTTCATTTAACTAATTTGATTCAATTAGCTTTGTTTGATTTCATTTGACTTTAATTTGATTCAATTAGCTTTGTAGAATGCATTTGAGTTTCATTTGACTCAATTAGCTTTGTTGAATACATTTGAGTTTCATTTGATTCTATTAGCTATGTTTGACTTCATTTGACTTTCATTTGATTCAATTAGCATTGTTTGACTTCATTTTACTTTAATTTGATTCATTTTGCTTTGTTGAATGTATTTGAGTTTTATTTGATTCAATTAGCTATGTTTGACTTCAATTGACTTTCTTTTGATTCAATTAGCTTTGTTGAATGCATTTGAGTTTCATTTGATTCAATTAGCTTTTTTGAATGCAATTGAATTCCACTTAATTTAATTAGCTATGTTTGACTTCACTTGACTTTCATTTGATTCAATTAGGTTTGTTTAATGCATTTGAGTTTCATTTGATTCAATTAGCTATGTTGAATGCATTTGTGTTTCATTTGATTCTATTAGCTATGTTTGACTTTATTTGACTTTCATTTGATTCAATTAGCTTTGTTTAATGCATTTGAGTTTCATTTGATTCAATTAGCTTTGTTGAATGCATTTGTGTTTCATTTGATTCTATTAGCTATGTTTGACTTCATTTGACTTTCATTTGATTCAATTAGCTTTGTTTGACTTCATTTTACTTTAATTTGATTCAATTTGCTTTGTTGAATGCATTTGAGTTTCATTTGATTCAATTAGCTATGATTGACTTCAATTAACTTTCTTTCGATTCAATTAGCTTTGTTGAATGCATTTGAGTTTAATTTGATTCAATTAGCTTTATTGAATGCATTTGAGTTTCAGTTGATTCAATTAGCTTTGTTGAATGCAATTGAGTTCCATTTGATTTAATTAGCTATGTTTGACTTCACATGACTTTCATTTGATTCAATTAGCTTTGTTTAATGGATTTGAGTTTCATTTGATTCAATTAGCTTTGTTGAATGCATTTGTGTTTCATTTGATTCTATTAGCTATGTTTGACTTTCATTTGACTTTCATTGAATCAATTAGCATTGTTTGACTTTATTTTACTTTAATTTGATTCAATTAGCTTTGTTGAATGCATTTGTGTTTCATTTGATTCAATTAGCTTTATTTGAATGCATTTGACTTTCATTTGATTCAATTAGCTTTGTTGAATGCATTTGAGTATCATTTGATTCAATTAGCTTTGTTGAATGCATTTGAGTTTCATTTGATTCTATTAGCTATGTTTGACTTTATTTGACTTTTATTTGATTCAATTAGCTTGGTTTGACTTTATTTAACTAATTTGATTCAATTAGCTTTGTTTGATTTCATTTGACTTTAATTTGATTCAATTAGCTTTGTAGAATGCATTTGAGTTTCATTTGACTCAAATAGCTTTGTTGAATACATTTGAGTATCATTTGATTCTATTTGCTATGTTTGACTTCATTTGAGTTTCATTGGATTCAATTAGCTTTATTTGAAATCATTTGACTTTCATTTGATGCAATTAGCTTTGATTTAATTCATTTGACTTTAATTTGAATCAATTAGCTTGGTTGAATGCATTTGAGTTTCATTTGACTCTATTTGACTTTCATTTGATTCAATTAGCTAGGTTTTACTTCATTTAACTTTAATTTGATTCAATTAGGCTTGTTTAATTTCATTTGACTTTAATTTGATTCAATTAGCTTTGTAGAATGAATTTGAGTTTCATTTGACTCAATTAGCTTTGTTGAATACATTTGAGTTTATTTGATTCTATTAGCAATGTTTGACTTCATTTGACTTTCATTTGATTCAATTAGCTTTGTTTAACTTCATTTTACTTTAATTTGATTCAATTAGCTTTGTTTAATGCATTTGAGTTTCATTTGATTCAATTAGCTTTATTTGAATTCATTTGACTTTCATTTGATACAATTAGCTTTGATTTAATTCATTTGACTTTAATTTGATTCAATTAGCTTGGTTGAATGTATTTGAGTTTCATATGATTTAATTAGCTTTGTTGAATTCATTTGAGTTTCATTTTATTCTATTAGCTATGTTTGACTTTATTTGACTTTCATTTGAGTCAATTAGCTAGGTTTGACTTCATTTAACTTTAATTTGATTCAATGAGGTTTGTTTTATTTCATTTGACTTTAATTTGATTCAATTAGCTTTGTAGAATGCATTTGAGTTTCATTTGACTCAATTAGCTTTGTTGAATACATTTGAGTTTATTTGATTCTATTAGCAATGTTTGAATTCATTTGACTTTCATTTGATTCAATTAGCTTTGTTTGATTTCATTTTACTTTAATTTGATTCAATTTGCTTTGTTGAATGCATTTGAGTTTCATTTGATTCAATTAGCTTTGTTGAATGCATTTGAGTTTAATTTGATTCAATTAGCTTTATTGAATGCATTTGAGTTTCATTTGATTCAATTAGCTTTGTTGAATGCAATTGAGTTCCATTTGATTTAATTAGCTATGTTTGACTTCATTTAACTTTCATTTGATTCAATTAGCTTTGAATAATGCATTTGAGTTTTATTTGATTCAATTAGCTTTGTTGAATGCATTTGTGTTTCATTTGATTCTATTAGCTATGTTTGGCATTATTTGACTTTCATTTGATTCAATTAGCTTTGTTTAATGCATTTGAGTTTTATTTGATTCAATTAGCTTTGTTGAATGCATTTGTGTTTCATTTGATTCTATTAGCTATGTTTGACTTCATTTTACTTTAATTTGATTCAATTTGCTTTGTTGAATGCATTTGAGATTCATTTGATTCAATTAGCTATGTTTGACTTCAATTGACTTTCTTTCGATTCAATTAGCTTTGTTGAATGCATTTGAGTTTAATTTGATTCAATTAGCTTTATTGAATGCATTTGAGTTTCATTTGATTCAATTAGCTTTGTTGAATGCAATTGAGTTCCATTTGATTTAATTAGCTATGTTTGACTTCACATGACTTTCATTTGATACAATTAGCTTTGATTGACTTCATTTGACTTTCATTTGATTCAATTAGCTTTGTTGAATGCTTTTGAGTATCATTTTATTCAATTAGCTTTGTTGAATGCATTTGAGTTTCATTTGATTCTATTAGCTATGTTTGACTTTATTTGACTTTTATTTGATTCAATTAGCTTGGTTTGACTTCATTTAACTAATTTGATTCAATTAGCTTTGTTTGAATTCATTTGAATTTAATTTGATTCAATTAGCTTTGTAGAATGCATTTGAGTTTCATTTGACTCAATTAGCTTTGTTGAATACATTTGAGTTTCATTTGATTCTATTAGCTATGTTTGACTTAATTTGACTTTCATTTGATTCAATTAGCATTGTTTGACTTCATTTTACTTTAATTTGATTCATTTTGCTTTGTTGAATGTATTTGAGTTTTATTTGATTCAATTAGCTATGTTTGACTTCAATTGACTTTCTTTTGATTCAATTAGCTTTGTTGAATGCATTTGAGTTTAATTTGATTCTATTAGCTTTATTAAATACATTAGAGTTTCATTTGATTCAATTAGCTTTTTTGAATGCAATTGAGTTCCACTTAATTTAATTAGCTATGTTTGACTTCACTTGACTTTCATTTGATTCAATTAGGTTTGTTTAATGCATTTGAGTTTCATTTGATTCAATTAGCTATGTTGAATGCATTTGTGTTTCATTTGATTCATTTCGATTCAATTAGTGATCCGAAACTAGTTGCTAGTTCCGAAATTCTACTAAGTACTAATCTCAATCACAACAAGGGAGAGATTCACGGTTTAAGGATTAGTACTAGTTTAATCATGTTGAGCAACATAGGAAAGGAAGTTAATTAAGCGAGTTAGTTTAATTAACGTTTTTTTGTAATTTTCGGTTTTTGTAAAACCGGAATTATTTTGCGTAGCGTAAGTTGTAATATCCGCGAAATATGCTTGGGGATGCGATCTACACTTGGGGCGTGTGAAAGGAGGTCCTTGAAGATATTTATGGAGCTTGTGTTGCAAGCTAAGGGAGGCCATCCACTTGGTGTGGAAAACCGGCCCTCCTTCCCTTTTAGTCAACAAAACACACAACAACACTATTCCTCTTACACCTTTGTTGGAAGATTAGAGATATTTGTTGTTTAATGCTTTGTTTAATCTTTTAAGTACTTAGATCTTTTGGGAGTGATTAGCTTGTAATATATATCAAATGGTGATCATAAATGAAAATCAGATTTGGATAATTGAAATTTAAGCTTTGTGCTTCAAATTAAAACACGTTGTGTTAAAGATTAAAAACCGAGGTTTTTATTCTATCTTTGAACCGATTTTCTTGGGAGGTCAAACTACGAGAAAGTCAACCTAATTGACAGATTCGAGAGTGGAGATTCTCGTTCTTTGTTAATTAAAACCGTGATTGAGGAAGAGAGTGGAGATTCATTTCCTTAGTTATAAACCGAATTATAAACTTGAAGTGGAGGCTTTTAGTTTATTGTTCAACTATCGTAAACGCAATTCCTATTTTGAAGTGTGTTCGTATCAAGTGGTATCAAGAGCTAAGTTCTGAAATGGACGAGGAAATAGATGATAATGCTAGAAGAGATGCGATGCTAGAAGCTCTAGCTAAGCAAAACGAAGCATTACACGACATGATGGCAAAGATAACCTTAGAATTGTTTAAGAAGAAACCCAATGAGGAAGAAAGGAGTTCTAGGGCTGATGATAGGGGTTTGAAAATCGAAGTTCCAGATTTTGACGGAGCTAGTGATCCGGAATTATACATTGAATGGGAACGTTCTTTGGAGCGTTTTTTTGATTACAAAGACACTCCGAATGATAAGAAATACAAGGTTGCTGTTTTGAAACTAACCAAATATGCATCCATTTGGTTAGAAGGCTTGAAGAGGCAAAGGGTGAAGGAGAACAAATCCAAGATTGCTACTTGGGAGAAATTAAAGAAGCAATTACGGAAGCGTTTTGTTCCAACTAACTACAAACAAAATCAGTATGTTAGATGGTCCACACTCAAGCAAGGCGCCATGCCTATGGAGGAGTACATCAAGGAATTTGAGAAACTTTCCATTGTTTGTGAAATCGAAGAAATGGAGGAGCAAAAGTTAGGCCGGTTCTTAGGAGGCCTAAATGAAGAGGTGCGTGAGAAAGTAGAGGTGTTCCCATACCTCACATTCGACGAAGCTTGCAAAGTGGCTCTCAAAATGGATAGCCAAAAGAAGAAACCAGAGAGCAAGTAAGTCTTATTCCAAGCCATTTAGTACTTTCAAAGTTAATCCTAGTACTAGTAATCTTGATAAGAACAAAAAACCTGATTTCACTAGGAAAGACAAGGAGAAAGTCGGAGATGACAAAACCTTAAAAGTAAAATGTTTTAAGTGTCAAGGCTATGGCCATTACCAAGCTAATTGTCCGACTAAAAGAATCATGACCATAAGAGACATAACGAGAAATAGACGAGTTGGAAAGACAATCTCTTTTAGAGATGGAACATGATAAAAATGGAAGTGAGGATGAGGAGGACGTGTGCAATCCCGAAATGGAGGGTGAAACCTTAGTGATTAGGAGGTCCTTATACTCAAATGTGGTGGCCGAAAATGAGGAACAAAGGGAGACCATTTTTCATTCGAAATGCCTAGTGAAAAAAAAAACTATGCAATTTGATCATAGATGGGGGAAGTTGTACTAATGTAGCTTCAACTGAACTTGTAGAGAAGTTAGCATTACCTATGACTAAACATCCAATTCCTTATAAACTGAAATGGCTAGATGATGATAGTGAAGTAAGGGTAAAAAATAGAGTTTTAATCACATTCTCAATTGGAAATTATGAAGATGAAATTCTATGTGATGTAATCCCTATGATTGCGTGCCATATACTACTTGGTAGACCGTGGCAATTTGATCGCAAGGTGATGCATGATGGTTTTAAGAATGTGTATAAGGTGAACAAGAATGGCAAAATCAAAACCTTACTACCATTACCTCCTTCAAAAATCCGAAACACAAAACCAACACCAAAAGAAAACCCGATGTGTAGTGGCGTGTTCTTAGGGAGAAAACGATTTGAGAGGGAGTTGGAGGAAAATCGGTTGGTGTATATTCACGGTTGCCAAGGAGGTGAATGAGGGAGTGAACGTTGAGGATCCGCATTTGAGGGAGTTGTTGGAGGAGTTTGGAGATGTGTTCCCTAATGACCTACCAAATGGCCTACCCCCAAAACGTGGAATTGAACATCAAATTGATCTCATTCCCGGAGCACCAATTCCAAATAAGCCTTCCTATAGATGTAATCCCAAAGAGAGTGAGGAATTACAAAGCCAAATCAGTGAGCTGATGGGCAAGGGTTACGTGAGGGAGAGCAAGAGTCCGTGTGCCGTTCCGGCTTTGCTTGTGCCAAAAAAAGACGGTTCATGGAGGATGTGTATTGATAGCCGTGCTGTGAACAACATCACCATAAAGTACAGATTTCCCATCCCTAGATTAGATGACATGCTAGATGAGTTGAGTGGATCCAAGTTGTTTTCGAAAATTGATTTGAGAAGTGATACCACCAAATATGCATGAAGGAGGGAGATGAGTGGAAGACGGCTTTCAAGACAAAGTATGGGTTGTATGAATGGCTGGTTATGCCATTTGGTCTCACGAATGCCCCTAGTACTTTCATGAGATTAATGAATGAAGTACTTAGGCCATTTTTGGGAAAGTTCGTAGTTGTATATTTGGATGATATTCTTGTTTTCAGTGCTAACAAGGATGATCATTTAAATCATTTGCAACAAGTGTTCGAAGTTTTGAGAGAACAAAAACTGTATGGGAAGCTTGAAAAGTGCACGTTCATGCAACGAGAGATTGGCTTCCTTGGGTTCATTATTTCGGATGAAGGGGTGAAAGTGGATCCATCCAAAGTTGAAGCAATTTCTTCTTGGCCGGTTCCTACAACTATCACCGAGGTGAGGTCTTTTCATGGTTTAGCTTCGTTTTATAGGAGGTTTATAAACAATTTCAGCACCTTATTAGCTCCTATAACGGAATGCACTAAACATGGAAAATTTGAATGGAGTGACGCAGCTCAAAAGGCGTTTGTACTTGTAAAGGAGAGAATGTGTAAAACGCCTATCCTAGCTTTACCGGATTTTGCAAAACCATTTGAAGTTGAGTGTGATGCAAGTGGAACGGGTATTGGGGCTGTTTTGATTCAATGTGGTAAGCCTATTGCGTATTTGATGTATCTAATCTTGTGGGATTAAATACTTGTGCGGAAATTATGAATAAAGTAACAAAAACGAAGATAGATCCTAAATCAATTGATAAAGCAAAGCACCACAATGTGATTTAAGGGTTTTGAAGCATAAAGGCTAAGCCACCAACTTCAAGAGATTTGATTAACGCTCAAGGTTAAACACGAAATAAACTTTCAATAATTCATTAACTCTAAATCACGCACATCCTAAACTATTTATAAGAAAACAAAAACCAACTCCTACTATGCTTAGGACAAGTCCCTAAGTCATAATCCTAATCCAACTCTAAAAGATAGATAAGAAACTCTAAGGTTGAATCTTATAATCTATCTCCTTGAGAACATAGACTCCTAACATAACTCAAATACCAAGCACTTAAAGATATGAAGAGTTCTAGCTGAACTCAACTACGTATGCTTAGCATACTAAGACACGCACGCCACTCCTACACTCCTAACAGAACTAGAAGTGTAACATGGATGTATTACGCACCTTACCCCAAGTTAGTGATCATGCACACGCACTCTTTGGTAGTAAAGAATCCAACTATCACGCCATGCATAGAATCCAACTCCAACTGAGGAACCTTCGCACCAAGAGCAACCAATTGAGCAACTTGATCCTCATCTACTCCCGTATCATCCTCCCCTTCTTCAGAAGCAATTGTCCTCAATTGAGCATCCTCATCATCATGCAAATAAGGCGACAAATCTCCAATGTTGAAGGTAGCACTCACTCCATAATCACCAGGCAACTCGAGCTTGAAGGCATTGTCGTTGATCTTCTCGACAATTGTGAAAGGGCCTTCGGATCTTGGCATCAATTTATTCTTCCTTAAGTTAGGAAATCTCTCCTTTCTCAAGTGCAACCACACTAAATCACCCACCTCATAGGAATGTTGTCGTCGGTTCTTGTTGGCAAGCTTCTTATACCTCTCATTTACTTGTTCAATGCGAGCCCTAACTTGCGCATGCAACTTCAACATAGCTGCTGCCTTTTCTTTGGCGTCCTTATGCACATACTCCTCCTTAGGCAATGGAATCAAATCCAAAGGAATGCGTGGAGTGACACCATAAACGACTTCAAAAGGTGAACACTTAGTAGCATAAGTTGGTGCTCTATTATAAGCAAATTCAGCGTGCGCCAACTTCATGTCCCAATCCTTGGTGCTCTTGCTCACCAAGCCTCTAAGTAAAGCTCCCAAGGTCCTATTGGTGACTTCGGTCTGTCCATCCGTTTGAGGATGGTGTGAAGTACTAAAACAAAGCTTAGTCCCCAATAGTTTCCACAATGTCTTCCAAAAGTAGCTCATAAATTTGGTGTCCCGATCACTCACAATAGTCTTCGGTACTCCATGTAAACGAAGTATCTCTTGGAAGTACAATGTTGCTACCTTGCTTGCATCATCAGTTTTATGGCATGGAAGAAAGTGTGCCATCTTGGAAAACCTATCCACCACGACCATAATGGAATCCTTGCCCCTATGAGTTCGAGGCAACCCCACAATAAAGTCCATTGACACATCATCCCAAGGAAATTCCGGAACTGGTAGTGGAGTGTACAAACCATGGTGAAACGTGCTCTTGGCCCTTTGACAACTAGCACATCGAGCCAATACTCCTTGTACATCCCCTTGCATCTTAGGCCAATAGAAGTGTTCTTGTAAGATGGCTAGGGTCTTGTTAATGCCAAAATGCCCCGCAATGCCACCTCCATGCGCCTCTCTTACCAACAACTCCCTAATAGAACACTTAGGTACACACAAACGATTCCCCTTGAAAAGGAAACCCTCTTGCACCACATAGGTACCTACGGCCCCCTTTCCACAAGCCTCCATAATAGGCTTGAAATCAACATCTCCCTCATAGTACTCCTTGACAAGATCAAAACCAAGGAGCCTAGAATGTAACACCCCCAACAATGAATACCTCCTAGACAATGCATCAGCCACAATATTCGACTTCCCTTCTTTATATTTGGACGAAAAATTAAATGATTGGAGGAACTCCACCCATTTAGCATGTCTTGGATTCAATTTTTGTTGTCCATGGATATGTTTCAAAGCCTCATGGTCCGAATGCAAGATGAAATGACTAGGCCTCAAATAATGGCTCCAATGATTCAATGCCCTCACAATAGCATAAAACTCCTTGTCATAAGTCGAGTAATTTAATCGAGCCCCACCCAATTTCTCACTAAAATAAGCAATGGGTCTCTTCTCTTGCACCAAAACTGCCCCAATGCCCACACCACTAGCATCACACTCCACTTCGAAGGGTTTAGAAAAATCCGGCAATGCAAGAATTGGCGTGTTGCTTAGGAGATCCTTAATGGTTTCAAATGCTTGTTGAGCAGCCCCACTCCATTCAAACCTCCCCTTCTTAATACATTCAGTCAATGGTGCAACAACACTACTAAAACTCTTCACAAAGCGTCTATAAAACGAAGCAAGACCATGAAACGAACGTACCTCAGTGATGGATGAAGGAATAGGCCACGTTTTTATAGTCGCTACTTTGGAAGGATCAACGTAAACGCCTTTACTTGACACAATGTAACCAAGGAAGGTCACACTTGGCACCAAAAACGAACACTTTTCCAACTTGCCATAGAGCTTTTGCTTCCTCAAAGCCTCGAACACAGCCCTCAAATGGCTCAAATGATCCACCACACTTCGACTATACACGAGTATATCATCGAGATACACCACCACATACTTGCCAATGAAAGGTTTCAAGACTTCGTTCATCAATCGCATAAATGTACTAGGAGCATTTGACAACCCAAAAGGCATTACCAACCACTCGTACAACCCTAGTTTAGTCTTAAAAGCCGTCTTCCACTCGTCACCTTCTCTCATTCTAATTTGGTGATAACCACTACGCAAATCAATTTTAGAGAAAACAGTGGAACCATGCAATTCATCAAGTAAATCATCTAACCTTGGGATCGGAAATCTATACTTGATGGTGATGTTGTTTACGGCCCTCGAATCAATACACATGCGCCATGTACCATCCTTCTTAGGCACCAAAAGTGTAGGAACCGCACACGGGCTCATGCTCTCTCTCACATAACCTCTTATCATGAGCTCTTCAATTTGACGTTGCAACTCCTTCGTCTCTTGAGGATTGCACCTATAAGCTGCTTTATTTGGCAATGAAGCACCGGGAACTAGATCGATTTGATGCTCAATACCTCGAATGGGTGGCAAACCAGGTGGCAAGTCTTCCGGAAATACATCCTTGAACTCCTCAAGTACTCGTTGCAAACACTTTGGGAACTTCATGCTAGAATCTGCTTCGTCAGTTGTAGGATTGGCGAAAAGAACGAAAGCCCTTCCCTCTTGTGCAAACTCATGCTCAAATTGTTGCTCATTCAAGAATAGTACCTCCTTAGGTTTAGCTAGGATGCTCAAAGGCTTGAGTGCTGTCCTCTTTTTACCCACCTTAGCTATGTAGACATTCGCCCTCCCATCATACTTGACATACCTATCATACTGCCAAGGTCGCCCCAAAAGGAGGTGACAAGCATCCATATCACACACATCACATAAGACTTCATCTTTGAATTTGCCTATAGAGAAGGCAATCAAGGCTTGCTTAGTAACCCGTACATCACTACCATCACTCAACCAATGTAGCTTGTAAGGCTTAGGGTGAACCGTAGTAGGCCACTTTAACTTGTCTACTAAGGTGGAAGAAACCACATTAGTACAACTGCCGGTGTCAATAATAAGCTCACATACTCTATCCTTCACTAAGCATCGAGTAAGAAAAATACGTTCTCTTTGCGTCTCCAATGGCATAGGTTTAGTGTACAATGTGCGCCTAAGAATAAGGTGTCTCCCTCCTTGTTCCGGCTCTTCCTCCGAATCAGCTACAAACCCATCTTCCTCCTCCAATGGCTCACCTTCCTCTTCCTCCTTATCACTCGTCTCTCCCTTTCTTGTAAGTCCTTCCTCAATTTCATGTATGTCACGCAAAGTCATAACCCTATTACTAGGGCAATCTTTAATAACATGGCCATAACCCTTACATTTAAAACATACCTTCCTATCATCCGGTGTTAAGGGTGTATTCTCTCTCTCCTTGTCCTTCTTGAATCTCTCAAAGCGTGTAGGGGGTTTAGTGTAAGTAGAACTCCCCCCCTTGTCTTCCATATTCTTCGAAGAGTTCCTTATAAAGGGTTTAGAATACGCAGCCTTCTTCCCTTTTGCATGCTTTTCAACTTTCATGGCAACCTTGCAAACCTCTTCAAACGACCAATAAGGTTGCAAATCCACCTTCTTTGCAATAGATTTGTCGAGACCAGTGATGAATCGTGCAATCTTGTGCTCGGTTCTTTCCTCCAAGTCACACATCATGCATAACTTCTCAAATTCAACTACGTACTCCTCAACAGTAAGGGAGTTTTGTTTCAATCCTTGCAACTTCAAATACATGTCTTGAACGAAATCACTAGGCAAGAATCGTTTTTTTAGTCTAACCTTCAAGGCTTCCCAGGAACTCAACCGTGGTTTCCCTTCCTTGCTCCTCTTAGTCTTGAGGTTTTCATACCAAAGACTTGCATACCCCGTGAGTTTTAAAACAGCTACCTTGAACCTTTTGTGATCATCATAGTCTTTATAGTCAAATACTCGTTCAATTCGTTGCATCCATTCAAGGAACTTTTCCGGTTTCATTCCTCCATCGAACTCCGGCAAATCAAGTCTTAGACCTCGGTCATCATCTTGATTTCGTTGTGGTCTATGGCGAGGGTGATACTCCTCATCCGAATTAGATGAAAGCTCATCATGAACACTCCTAACAGGACTAGGAGAGTTTCGGTGTGTTCTTCGGTTTTGTCCGTCTTGGAGTAGCCTTAGCACCTCATCCATGCGTAACCTTAAATCTTCCAGCTCTCTATCCCGACGTAAGTTATTTGCTTGCTCTAAAGTCAAGCCTCGAGGCACCCTAGGTTGCCCACCATCTCCTTCGGGAGAATCGTCCTCCATGTCGAAGGTCCAAACAGCACTTGGACACAACTTTCTTGGTGTTTCTTGTGGATCTTGGACGAATTTTTTTCACCACTATACTCCTTGGATGATTGATCTTTGATAGAACTTTGTAAAAATTCTGGAATCTTTAGAAAAAGATACGTTCTTGGTCGAGTTCTTGAAGAATCTTGAATTGCAATGCTAACGTACAACGTTGGTCTTCCCCTTGTGGAGGGAAAAAAAATTCGGCTGTTTGTAGGATGTTCTTCCTAGCTCGTGATACCATATGATGTATCTAATCTTGTGGGATTAAATACTTGTGCGGAAATTATGAATAAAGTAACAAAAACGAAGATAGATCCTAAATCAATTGATAAAGCAAAGCACCACAATGTGATTTAAGGGTTTTGAAGCATAAAGGCTAAGCCACCAACTTCAAGAGATTTGATTAACGCTCAAGGTTAAACACGAAATAAACTTTCAATAATTCATTAACTCTAAATCACGCACATCCTAAACTATTTATAAGAAAACAAAAACCAACTCCTACTATGCTTAGGACAAGTCCCTAAGTCATAATCCTAATCCAACTCTAAAAGATAGATAAGAAACTCTAAGGTTGAATCTTATAATCTATCTCCTTGAGAACATAGACTCCTAACATAACTCAAATACCAAGCACTTAAAGATATGAAGAGTTCTAGCTGAACTCAACTACGTATGCTTAGCATACTAAGACACGCACGCCACTCCTACACTCCTAACAGAACTAGAAGTGTAACATGGATGTATTACGCACCTTACCCCAAGTTAGTGATCATGCACACGCACTCTTTGGTAGTAAAGAATCCAACTATCACGCCATGCATAGAATCCAACTCCAACTGAGGAACCTTCGCACCAAGAGCAACCAATTGAGCAACTTGATCCTCATCTACTCCCGTATCAGTATTTTAGCGAAAAATTAAATCAGGCTAAGTTGAATTATTCCACTTATGATAAAGAGTTTTACGCCATGGTTAGATCTCTTAATCATTGGAGTCACTATTTACGACCACAAGCTTTTATTCTTCACTCCGATCATGAATCACTGAAATATATTCATGGGCAACATAAGCTTAGTGCTCGGCATGCTAAATGGGTAGAGTTCTTACAATCGTTCAACTTTGTTGCCAAGTACAAGGCCGGGAAAGCTAACGTGGTAGCTGATGCTTTATCTCGGAGACACGTATTGCTTAATATGGTGGATTCCAAGGTACTTGGGTTTGAACTAATTAAAGAATTTTATGTTCTTGATGAGGGGACACGAGATCTGTTCGAGGCTACCAAAGATGGTCCAAAAGACCATTATCATCAAATGGAGGGGTTCTTGTTCAAAGGGAACAAACTTTGCGTTCCCAAATGTCCCGTTCGTGATTTGCTCATAAGAGAGGCTCATGGTGGCGGTTTGGCTGGCCATTTTGGTGTTGCCAAAACCATGGAATTATTACAAGAACATTTTTCTTGGCCTCATATGATCAAGGAAGTGCACGCTGTTTTTGGCTCGTTGCGGAGTTTGTCAAAGAGCCAAAAGCACGTTTCATAAGGGGTTGTATACTCCTTTGCCGACTGGAGAGGCCTTGGGAGGATGTTAGTATGGATTTCATCGTTGCACTTCCGAGAACGCAAAGAGGAAAGGATTCGGTCATGGTGGTGGTGGACCGTTTCTCAAAAATGGCACACTTTGTGCCTTGCCATAAAACGAAGATGCTATTAACGTTTCTTGTTTATATTTCAGGGAAATTGTCCGTCTACATGGAATACCAAAAACTATTGTCTCGGATCGAGATAGCAAGTTTTTGAGTCATTTTTGGAGATCCCTGTGGAGGATGATGGGTACTAAGTTGCTGTTTAGTACTTCACATCACCCCCAAACCGACGGTCAAAACGTAAGTGACAAATCGAACTCTAGGCACCTTGTTAAGGGGCTTAGTGAGCAAGACCGGGAAAGATTGGGATGTCAAGCTATGCCACGCGGAATTTGCTTACAATAGGACTCCCACTTTTGCAACAAGACATTCACCGTTCGAAGTGGTATATGGGGTAAACCCGTATGTACCTATTGATCTCATTTCGTTGCCTAAGGACTCTTATGTCCACGGGGATGCTAGGCAACAAGCTGAAACAATGGTGAAGGTTCACAAAGAAATCCGCGCCAACATCGAAAAGGCCAATGAAATGTACAAGAAAAAAGCAAACAAGGGCCGAAAACCGAGGTTTTTTGCTCCGGGAGATTTGGTGTGGATACACTTGAGGAAGGAAAGGTTTCCAAGTAAAAGAAAGCATAAACTCATGCCCCGAGCTGAAGGACCTTTCAAGGTTCTTGAACGCTACGGCAATAATGCTTACAAAATAGACCTTCCCGGAGACTATGGCGTGGCAGCCACATTCAACATAGGGGACTTATCCCCCTATTTCGAAGATAACGATGTGCAAGAATTGAGGACAATTCCTTTTGAAGAAGGAGAGGATGATCCGAAACTAGTTGCTAGTTCCGAAATTCTACTAAGTACTAATCTCAATCACAACAAGGGAGAGATTCACGGTTTAAGGATTAGTACTAGTTTAATCATGTTGAGCAACATAGGAAAGGAAGTTAATTAAGCGAGTTAGTTTAATTAACGTTTTTTTGTAATTTTCGGTTTTTGTAAAACCGGAATTATTTTGCGTAGCGTAAGTTGTAATATCCGCGAAATATGCTTGGGGATGCGATCTACACTTGGGGCGTGTGAAAGGAGGTCCTTGAAGATATTTATGGAGCTTGTGTTGCAAGCTAAGGGAGGCCATCCACTTGGTGTGGAAAACCGGCCCTCCTTCCCTTTTAGTCAACAAAACACACAACAACACTATTCCTCTTACACCTTTGTTGGAAGATTAGAGATATTTGTTGTTTAATGCTTTGTTTAATCTTTTAAGTACTTAGATCTTTTGGGAGTGATTAGCTTGTAATATATATCAAATGGTGATCATAAATGAAAATCAGATTTGGATAATTGAAATTTAAGCTTTGTGCTTCAAATTAAAACACGTTGTGTTAAAGATTAAAAACCGAGGTTTTTATTCTATCTTTGAACCGATTTTCTTGGGAGGTCAAACTACGAGAAAGTCAACCTAATTGACAGATTCGAGAGTGGAGATTCTCGTTCTTTGTTAATTAAAACCGTGATTGAGGAAGAGAGTGGAGATTCATTTCCTTAGTTATAAACCGAATTATAAACTTGAAGTGGAGGCTTTTAGTTTATTGTTCAACTATCGTAAACGCAATTCCTATTTTGAAGTGTGTTCGTATCAATTAGCTTTGTTGAATGCATTTGAGTTTAATTTGATTCAATTAGCTTTAATGAATGCATTTGAGTTTCATTTGATTCAATTAGCTTTGTTGAATGCAATTGAGTTCCATTTGATTTATTAAGCTATGTTTGACTTCACATGACTTTCATTTGATACAATTAGCTTTGATTGACTTCATTTGACTTTCATTTGATTCAATTAGCTTTGTTGAATGCATTTGAGTATCATTTGATTCAATTAGCTTTGTTGAATGCATTTGAGTTTCATTTGATTCTATTAGCTATGTTTGACTTTATTTGACTTTTATTTGATTCAATTAGCTTGGTTTCACTTCATTTAACTAATTTGATTCAATTAGCTTTGTTTGATTTCATTTGAATTTAATTTGATTCAATTAGCTTTGTAGAATGCATTTGAGTTTCATTTGACTCAATTAGCTTTGTTGAATACATTTGAAATTCATTTGATTCTATTAGCTATGTTTGACTTCATTTGACTTTCATTTGATTCAATTAGCATTGTTTGACTTCATTTTACTTTAATTTGATTCATTTTGCTTTGTTGAATGTATTTGAGTTTTATTTGATTCAATTAGCTATGTTTGACTTCAATTGACTTTCTTTTGATTCAATTAGCTTTGTTGAATGCATTTGAGTTTAATTTGATTCAATTGGCTTTATTGAATGCATTTGAGTTTCATTTGATTCAATTAGCTTTGTTGAATGCAATTGAGTTCCATTTGATTTAATTAGCTATGTTTGATTTCACTTGACTTTCATTTTATTCAATTAGCTTTGAATAATGCATTTGAGTTTCATTTGATTCAATTAGCTTTGTTGAATGCATTTGTGTTTTATTTGATTCTATTAGCTATGTTTGGCTTTATTTGACTTTCATTTGATTCAATTAGCTTTGTTTAATGCATTTGAGTTTCATTTGATTCAATTAGCTTTGTTGAATGCATTTGTGTTTCATTTGATTCTATTAGCTATGTTTGACTTCATTTGACTTTCATTTGATTCAATTAGCTTTGTTTGACTTCATTTTACTTTAATTTGATTCAATTTGCTTTGTTGAATGCATTTGAGATTCATTTGATTCAATTAGCTATGTTTGACTTCAATTGACTTTCTTTCGATTCAATTAGCTTTGTTGAATGCATTTGAGTTTAATTTGATTCAATTAGCTTTATTGAATGCATTTGAGTTTCATTTGATTCAATTAGCTTTGTTGAATGCAATTGAGTTCCATTTGATTTAATTAGCTATGTTTGACTTCACATGACTTTCATTTGATACAATTAGCTTTGATGGACTTCATTTAACTTTCATTTGATTCAATTAGCTTTGTTGAATGCATTTGAGTATCATTTGATTCAATTAGCTTTGTTGAATGCATTTGAGTTTCATTTGATTCTATTAGCTATGTTTGACTTTATTTGACTTTTATTTGATTCAATTAGATTGGTTTGACTTCATTTAACTAATTTGATTCAATTAGCTTTGTTTGATTTCATTTGACTTTAATTTGATTCAATTAGCTTTGTAGAATGTATTTGAGTTTCATTTGACTCAATTAGCTTTGTTGAATACATTTGAGTTTCATTTGATTCTATTAGCTATGTTTGACTTCATTTGACTTTCATTTGATTCAATTAGCATTGTTTGACTTCATTTTACTTTAATTTGATTCATTTTGCTTTGTTGAATGTATTTGAGTTTTATTTGATTCAATTAGCTATGTTTGACTTCAATTGACTTTCTTTTGATTTAATTAGCTTTGTTGAATGCATTTGAGTTTAATTTGATTCAATTAGCTTTATTAAATACATTTGAGTTTCATTTGATTCAATTAGCTTTTTTGAATGCAATTGAGTTCCACTTAATTTAATTAGCTATGTTTGACTTCACTTGACTTTCATTTGATTCAATTAGGTTTGTTTAATGCATTTGAGTTTCATTTGATTTAATTAGCTATGTTGAATGCATTTGTGTTTCATTTGATTCTATTAGCTATGTTTGACTTTATTTGACATTCATTTGATTCAATTAGCTTTGTTTAATGCATTTGAGTTTCATTTGATTCAATTAGCTTTGTTGAATGGATTTGTGTTTCATTTGATTCTATTAGCTATGTTTGACTTCATTTGACTTTCATTTGATTCAATTAGCTTTGTTTGACTTCATTTTACTTTAATTTGATTCAATTTGCTTTGTTGAATGCATTTGAGATTCATTTGATTCAATTAGCTATGTTTGACTTCAATTGACTTTCTTTCGATTCAATTAGCTTTGTTGAATGCATTTGAGTTTAATTTGATTCAATTAGCTTTATTGAATGCATTTGAGTTTCATTTGATTCAATTAGCTTTGTTGAATGCAATTGAGTTCCATTTGATTTAATTAGCTATGTTTGACTTCACATGACTTTCATTTGATACAATTAGCTTTGATGGACTTCATTTAACTTTCATTTGATTCAATTAGCTTTGTTGAATGCATTTGAGTATCATTTGATTCAATTAGCTTTGTTGAATGCATTTGAGTTTCATTTGATTCTATTAGCTATGTTTGACTTTATTTGACTTTTATTTGATTCAATTAGATTGGTTTGACTTCATTTAACTAATTTGATTCAATTAGCTTTGTTTGATTTCATTTGACTTTAATTTGATTCAATTAGCTTTGTAGAATGTATTTGAGTTTCATTTGACTCAATTAGCTTTGTTGAATACATTTGAGTTTCATTTGATTCTATTAGCTATGTTTGACTTCATTTGACTTTCATTTGATTCAATTAGCATTGTTTGACTTCATTTTACTTTAATTTGATTCATTTTGCTTTGTTGAATGTATTTGAGTTTTATTTGATTCAATTAGCTATGTTTGACTTCAATTGACTTTCTTTTGATTTAATTAGCTTTGTTGAATGCATTTGAGTTTAATTTGATTCAATTAGCTTTATTAAATACATTTGAGTTTCATTTGATTCAATTAGCTTTTTTGAATGCAATTGAGTTCCACTTAATTTAATTAGCTATGTTTGACTTCACTTGACTTTCATTTGATTCAATTAGGTTTGTTTAATGCATTTGAGTTTCATTTGATTTAATTAGCTATGTTGAATGCATTTGTGTTTCATTTGATTCTATTAGCTATGTTTGACTTTATTTGACATTCATTTGATTCAATTAGCTTTGTTTAATGCATTTGAGTTTCATTTGATTCAATTAGCTTTGTTGAATGGATTTGTGTTTCATTTGATTCTATTAGCTATGTTTGACTTCATTTGACTTTCATTTGATTCAATTAGCTTTGTTTGACTTCATTTTACTTTAATTTGATTCAATTTGCTTTGTTGAATGCATTTGAGATTCATTTGATTCAATTAGCTATGTTTGACTTCAATTGACTTTCTTTCGATTCAATTAGCTTTGTTGAATGCATTTGAGTTTAATTTGATTCAATTAGCTTTATTGAATGCATTTGAGTTTCATTTGATTCAATTAGCTTTGTTGAATGCAATTGAGTTCCATTTGATTTAATTAGCTATGTTTGACTTCACATGACTTTCATTTGATACAATTAGCTTTGATGGACTTCATTTAACTTTCATTTGATTCAATTAGCTTTGTTGAATGCATTTGAGTATCATTTGATTCAATTAGCTTTGTTGAATGCATTTGAGTTTCATTTGATTCTATTAGCTATGTTTGACTTTATTTGACTTTTATTTGATTCAATTAGATTGGTTTGACTTCATTTAACTAATTTGATTCAATTAGCTTTGTTTGATTTCATTTGACTTTAATTTGATTCAATTAGCTTTGTAGAATGTATTTGAGTTTCATTTGACTCAATTAGCTTTGTTGAATACATTTGAGTTTCATTTGATTCTATTAGCTATGTTTGACTTCATTTGACTTTCATTTGATTCAATTAGCATTGTTTGACTTCATTTTACTTTAATTTGATTCATTTTGCTTTGTTGAATGTATTTGAGTTTTATTTGATTCAATTAGCTATGTTTGACTTCAATTGACTTTCTTTTGATTCAATTAGCTTTGTTGAATGCATTTGAGTTTAATTTGATTCAATTAGCTTTATTAAATACATTTGAGTTTCATTTGATTCAATTAGCTTTTTTGAATGCAATTGAGTTCCACTTAATTTAATTAGCTATGTTTGACTTCACTTGACTTTCATTTGATTCAATTAGGTTTGTTTAATGCATTTGAGTTTCATTTGATTCAATTAGCTATGTTGAATGCATTTGTGTTTCATTTGATTCTATTAGCTATGTTTGACTTTATTTGACATTCATTTGATTCAATTAGCTTTGTTTAATGCATTTGAGTTTCATTTGATTCAGGTTAGCTTTGTTGAATGCATTTGTGTTTCATTTGATTCTATTAGCTATGTTTGACTTCATTTGACTTTCATTTGATTCAATTAGCTTTGTTTGACTTCATTTTACTTTAATTTGATTCAATTTGCTTTGTTGAATGCATTTGAGTTTCATTTGATTCAATTAGCTATGTTTGACTTCAATTAACTTTCTTTCGATTCAATTAGCTTTGTTGAATGCATTTGAGTTTAATTTGATTCAATTAGCTTTATTGAATGCATTTGAGTTTCAGTTGATTCAATTAGCTTTGTTGAATGCAATTGAGTTCCATTTGATTTAATTAGCTATGTTTGACTTCACATGACTTTCATTTGATTCAATTAGCTTTGTTTAATGGATTTGAGTTTCATTTGATTCAATTAGCTTTGTTGAATGCATTTGTGTTTCATTTGATTCTATTAGCTATGTTTCGACTTTCATTTGACTTTCATTTGAATCAATTAGCTTTGTTTGACTTTATTTTACTTTAATTTGATTCAACTAGCTTTGTTGAATGCATTTGTGTTTCATTTGATTCAATTAGCTTTATTTGAATGCATTTGACTTTCATTTGATACAATTAGCTTTGATTGACTTCATTTGACTTTCATTTGATTCAATTAGCTTTGTTGAATGCATTTGAGTATCATTTGATTCAATTAGCTTTGTTGAATGCATTTGAGTTTCATTTGATTCTATTAGCTATGTTTGACTTTATTTGACTTTTATTTGATTCAATTAGCTTGGTTTGACTTCATTTAACTAATTTGATTCAATTAGCTTTGTTTGATTTCATTTGACTTTAATTTGATTCAATTAGCTTTGTAGAATGCATTTGAGTTTCATTTGACTCAATTAGCTTTGTTGAATACATTTGAGTTTCATTTGATTCTTTTAGCTATGTTTCGACTTCATTTGACTTTCATTTGATTCAATTAGCATTGTTTGACTTCATTTTACTTTAATTTGATTCATTTTGCTTTGTTGAATGTATTTGAGTTTTATTTGATTCAATTAGCTATGTTTGACTTCAATTGACTTTCTTTTGATTCAATTAGCTTTGTTGAATGCATTTGAGTTTAATTTGATTCAATTAGCTTTATTAAATACATTTGAGTTTCATTTGATTCAATTAGCTTTTTTGAATGCAATTGAGTTCCACTTAATTTAATTAGCTATGTTTGACTTCACTTGACTTTCATTTGATTCAATTAGGTTTGTTTAATGCATTTGAGTTTCATTTGATTCAATTAGCTATGTTGAATGGATTTGTGTTTCATTTGATTCTATTAGCTATGTTTGACTTTATTTGACTTTCATTTGATTCAATTAGCTTTGTTTGACTTCATTTTACTTTAATTTGATTCAATTTGCTTTGTTGAATGCATTTGAGTTTCATTTGATTCAATTAGCTATGTTTGACTTCAATTTACTTTCTTTCGATTCAATTAGCTTTGTTGAATGCATTTGAGTTTAATTTGATTCAATTAGCTTTATTAAATACATTTGAGTTTCATTTGATTCAATTAGCTTTTTTGAATGCAATTGAGTTCCACTTAATTTAATTAGCTATGTTTGACTTCACTTGACTTTCATTTGATTCAATTAGCCTTGTTTAATGCATTTGAGTTTCATTTGATTCAATTAGCTTTGTTGAATGCATTTGTGTTTCATTTGATTCTATTAGCTATGTTTGACTTCATTTGACTTTCATTTGATTCAATTAGCTATGTTTGACTTCACATGACTTTCATTTGATACAATTAGCTTTGATTGACTTCATTTGACTTTCATTTGATTCAATTAGCTTTGTTGAATGCTTTTGAGTATCATTTGATTCAATTAGCTTTGTTGAATGCATTTGAGTTTCATTTGATTCTATTAGCTATGTTTGACTTTATTTGACTTTTATTTGATTCAATTAGCTTGGTTTCACTTCATTTAACTAATTTGATTCAATTAGCTTTGTTTGATTTCATTTGAATTTAATTTGATTCAATTAGCTTTGTAGAATGCATTTGAGTTTCATTTGACTCAATTTGCTTTGTTGAATACATTTGAAATTCATTTGATTCTATTAGCTATGTTTGACTTCATTTGACTTTCATTTGATTCAATTAGCATTGTTTGACTTCATTTTACTTTAATTTGATTCATTTTGCTTTGTTGAATGTATTTGAGTTTTATTTGATTCAATTAGCTATGTTTGACTTCAATTGACTTTCTTTTGATTCAATTAGCTTTGTTGAATGCATTTGAGTTTAATTTGATTCAATTGGCTTTATTGAATGCATTTGAGTTTCATTTGATTCAATTAGCTTTGTTGAATGCAATTGAGTTCCATTTGATTTAATTAGCTATGTTTGATTTCACTTGACTTTCATTTTATTCAATTAGCTTTGAATAATGCATTTGAGTTTCATTTGATTCAATTAGCTTTGTTGAATGCATTTGTGTTTTATTTGATTCTATTAGCTATGTTTGGCTTTATTTGACTTTCATTTGATTCAATTAGCTTTGTTTAATGCATTTGAGTTTCATTTGATTCAATTAGCTTTGTTGAATGCATTTGTGTTTCATTTGATTCTATTAGCTATGTTTGACTTCATTTGACTTTCATTTGATTCAATTAGCTTTGTTTGACTTCATTTTACTTTAATTTGATTCAATTTGCTTTGTTGAATGCATTTGAGATTCATTTGATTCAATTAGCTATGTTTGACTTCAATTGACTTTCTTTCGATTCAATTAGCTTTGTTGAATGCATTTGAGTTTAATTTGATTCAATTAGCTTTATTGAATGCATTTGAGTTTCATTTGATTCAATTAGCTTTGTTGAATGCAATTGAGTTCCATTTGATTTAATTAGCTATGTTTGACTTCACATGACTTTCATTTGATACAATTAGCTTTGATGGACTTCATTTAACTTTCATTTGATTCAATTAGCTTTGTTGAATGCATTTGAGTATCATTTGATTCAATTAGCTTTGTTGAATGCATTTGAGTTTCATTTGATTCTATTAGCTATGTTTGACTTTATTTGACTTTTATTTGATTCAATTAGATTGGTTTGACTTCATTTAACTAATTTGATTCAATTAGCTTTGTTTGATTTCATTTGACTTTAATTTGATTCAATTAGCTTTGTAGAATGTATTTGAGTTTCATTTGACTCAATTAGCTTTGTTGAATACATTTGAGTTTCATTTGATTCTATTAGCTATGTTTGACTTCATTTGACTTTCATTTGATTCAATTAGCATTGTTTGACTTCATTTTACTTTAATTTGATTCATTTTGCTTTGTTGAATGTATTTGAGTTTTATTTGATTCAATTAGCTATGTTTGACTTCAATTGACTTTCTTTTGATTTAATTAGCTTTGTTGAATGCATTTGAGTTTAATTTGATTCAATTAGCTTTATTAAATACATTTGAGTTTCATTTGATTCAATTAGCTTTTTTGAATGCAATTGAGTTCCACTTAATTTAATTAGCTATGTTTGACTTCACTTGACTTTCATTTGATTCAATTAGGTTTGTTTAATGCATTTGAGTTTCATTTGATTTAATTAGCTATGTTGAATGCATTTGTGTTTCATTTGATTCTATTAGCTATGTTTGACTTTATTTGACATTCATTTGATTCAATTAGCTTTGTTTAATGCATTTGAGTTTCATTTGATTCAATTAGCTTTGTTGAATGGATTTGTGTTTCATTTGATTCTATTAGCTATGTTTGACTTCATTTGACTTTCATTTGATTCAATTAGCTTTGTTTGACTTCATTTTACTTTAATTTGATTCAATTTGCTTTGTTGAATGCATTTGAGATTCATTTGATTCAATTAGCTATGTTTGACTTCAATTGACTTTCTTTCGATTCAATTAGCTTTGTTGAATGCATTTGAGTTTAATTTGATTCAATTAGCTTTATTGAATGCATTTGAGTTTCATTTGATTCAATTAGCTTTGTTGAATGCAATTGAGTTCCATTTGATTTAATTAGCTATGTTTGACTTCACATGACTTTCATTTGATACAATTAGCTTTGATGGACTTCATTTAACTTTCATTTGATTCAATTAGCTTTGTTGAATGCATTTGAGTATCATTTGATTCAATTAGCTTTGTTGAATGCATTTGAGTTTCATTTGATTCTATTAGCTATGTTTGACTTTATTTGACTTTTATTTGATTCAATTAGATTGGTTTGACTTCATTTAACTAATTTGATTCAATTAGCTTTGTTTGATTTCATTTGACTTTAATTTGATTCAATTAGCTTTGTAGAATGTATTTGAGTTTCATTTGACTCAATTAGCTTTGTTGAATACATTTGAGTTTCATTTGATTCTATTAGCTATGTTTGACTTCATTTGACTTTCATTTGATTCAATTAGCATTGTTTGACTTCATTTTACTTTAATTTGATTCATTTTGCTTTGTTGAATGTATTTGAGTTTTATTTGATTCAATTAGCTATGTTTGACTTCAATTGACTTTCTTTTGATTCAATTAGCTTTGTTGAATGCATTTGAGTTTAATTTGATTCAATTAGCTTTATTAAATACATTTGAGTTTCATTTGATTCAATTAGCTTTTTTGAATGCAATTGAGTTCCACTTAATTTAATTAGCTATGTTTGACTTCACTTGACTTTCATTTGATTCAATTAGGTTTGTTTAATGCATTTGAGTTTCATTTGATTCAATTAGCTATGTTGAATGCATTTGTGTTTCATATGATTCTATTAGCTATGTTTGACTTTATTTGACATTCATTTGATTCAATTAGCTTTGTTTAATGCATTTGAGTTTCATTTGATTCAATTAGCTTTGTTGAATGCATTTGTGTTTCATTTGATTCTATTAGCTATGTTTGACTTCATTTGACTTTCATTTGATTCAATTAGCTTTGTTTGACTTCATTTTACTTTAATTTGATTCAATTTGCTTTGTTGAATGCATTTGAGTTTCATTTGATTCAATTAGCTATGTTTGACTTCAATTAACTTTCTTTCGATTCAATTAGCTTTGTTGAATGCATTTGAGTTTAATTTGATTCAATTAGCTTTATTGAATGCATTTGTGTTTCAGTTGATTCAATTAGCTTTGTTGAATGCAATTGAGTTCCATTTGATTTAATTAGCTATGTTTGACTTCACATGACTTTCATTTGATTCAATTAGCTTTGTTTAATGGATTTGAGTTTCATTTAATTCAATTAGCTTTGTTGAATGCATTTGTGTTTCATTTGATTCTATTAGCTATGTTTGACTTTCATTTGACTTTCATTTGAATCAATTAGCTTTGTTTGACTTTTATTTTACTTTAATTTGATTCAATTAGCTTTGTTGAATGCATTTGTGTTTCATTTGATTCAATTAGCTTTATTTGAATGCATTTGACTTTCATTTGATACAATTAGCTTTGATTGACTTCATTTGACTTTCATTTGATTCAATTAGCTTTGTTGAATGCATTTGAGTATCATTTGATTCAATTAGCTTTGTTGAATGCATTTGAGTTTCATTTTATTCTATTAGCTATGTTTGACTTTATTTGACTTTTATTTGATTCAATTAGCTTGGTTTGACTTCATTTAACTAATTTGATTCAATTAGCTTTGTTTGATTTCATTTGACTTTAATTTGATTCAATTAGCTTTGTAGAATGCATTTGAGTTTCATTTGACTCAATTAGCTTTGTTGAATACATTTGAGTTTCATTTGATTCTATTAGCTATGTTTGACTTCATTTGACTTTCATTTGATTCAATTAGCATTGTTTGACTTCATTTTACTTTAATTTGATTCATTTTGCTTTGTTGAATGTATTTGAGTTTTATTTGATTCAATTAGCTATGTTTGACTTCAATTGACTTTCTTTTGATTCAATTAGCTTTGTTGAATGCATTTGAGTTTAATTTGATTCAATTAGCTTTATTAAATACATTTGAGTTTCATTTGATTCAATTAGCTTTTTTGAATGCAATTGAGTTCCACTTAATTTAATTAGCTATGTTTGACTTCACTTGACTTTCATTTGATTCAATTAGGTTTGTTTAATGCATTTGAGTTTCATTTGATTCAATTAGCTATGTTGAATGGATTTGTGTTTCATTTGATTCTATTAGCTATGTTTGACTTTATTTGACTTTCATTTGATTCAATTAGCTTTGTTTGACTTCATTTTACTTTAATTTGATTCAATTTGCTTTGTTGAATGCATTTGAGTTTCATTTGATTCAATTAGCTATGTTTGACTTCAATTTACTTTCTTTCGATTCAATTAGCTTTGTTGAATGCATTTGAGTTTAATTTGATTCAATTAGCTTTATTAAATACATTTGAGTTTCATTTGATTCAATTAGCTTTTTTGAATGCAATTGAGTTCCACTTAATTTAATTAGCTATGTTTGACTTCACTTGACTTTCATTTGATTCAATTAGCTTTGTTTAATGCATTTGAGTTTCATTTGATTCAATTAGCTTTGTTGAATGCATTTGTGTTTCATTTGATTCTATTAGCTATGTTTGACTTCATTTGACTTTCATTTGATTCAATTAGCTTTGTTTGACTTCATTTTACTTTAATTTGATTCAATTTGCTTTGTTGAATGCATTTGAGTTTCATTTGATTCAATTAGCTATGTTTGACTTCAATTTACTTTCTTTCGATTCAATTAGCTTTGTTGAATGCATTTGAGTTTAATTTAATTCAATTAGCTTTATTGAATGCATTTGAGTTTCATTTGATTCAATTAGCTTTGTTGAATGCAATTGAGTTCCATTTGATTTAATTAGCTATGTTTGGCTTCACATAACTTTCATTTGATTCAATTAGCTTTGTTTAATGGATTTGAGTTTCATTTGATTCAATTAGCTTTGTTGAATGCATTTGTGTTTCATTTGATTCTATTAGCTATGTTTGACTTTCATTTGATTCAATTAGCTTTGTTTGACTTTATTTTACTTTAATTTGATTCAATTAGCTTTGTTGAATGCATTTGTGTTTCATTTGATTCAATTAGCTTTATTTGAATTCATTTGACTTTCATTTGTAAAATTCGCTTTGATTGAATTCATTTGACTTTCATTTGATTCAATTAGCTTTGTTGAATGCATTTGAGTATCATTTGATTCAATTAGCTTTGTTGAATGCATTTGAGTTTCATTTGATTCTATTAGCTATGTTTGACTTTTATTTGACTTTTATTTGATTCAATTAGCTTGGTTTGACTTTATTTAACTAATTTGATTCAATTAGCTTTGTTTGATTTCATTTGACTTTAATTTGATTGAATTAGCTTTGTAGAATGCATTTGAGTTTCATTTGACTCAAATAGCTTTGTTGAATACATTTGAGTATCATTTGAATCTATTAGCTATGTTTGACTTCATTTGAGTTTCATTGGATTCAATTAGCTTTATTTGAAATCATTTGACTTTCATTTGATACAATTAGCTTTGATTTAATTCATTTGATTTTAATTTGAATCAATTAGCTTGGTTGAATGCATTTGAGTTTCATTTGACTTTATTTGACTTTCATTTGATTCAATTAGCTTGGTTGAATGCATTTGAGTTTAATTTGATTCAATTAGCTTTCTTGAATGCATTTGAGTTTCATTTGATTCAATTAGCTTTGTTGAATGCAATTGAGTTCCATTTGATTTAATTAGATATGTTTGACTTCACATGACTTTCATTTGATACAATTAGCTTTGATGGACTTCATTTAACTTTCATTTGATTCAATTAGCTTTGTTGAATGCATTTGAGTATCATTTGATTCAATTAGCTTTGTTGAATGCATTTGAGTTTCATTTGATTCTATTAGCTATGTTTGACTTTATTTGACTTTTATTTGATTCAATTAGCTTGGTTTGACTTCATTTAACTAATTTGATTCAATTAGCTTTGTTTGATTTCATTTGACTTTAATTTGATTCAATTAGCTTTGTAGAATGCATTTGAGTTTCATTTGACTCAATTAGCTTTGTTGAATACATTTGAGTTTCATTTGATTCTATTAGCTATGTTTGACTTCATTTGACTTTCATTTGATTCAATTAGCATTGTTTGACTTCATTTTACTTTAATTTGATTCATTTTGCTTTGTTGAATGTATTTGAGTTTTATTTGATTCAATTAGCTATGTTTGACTTCATCTGACTTTCTTTTGATTCAATTAGCTTTGTTGAATGCATTTGAGTTTAATTTGATTCTATTAGCTTTATTAAATACATTTGAGTTTCATTTGATTCAATTAGCTTTTTTGAATGCAATTGAGTTCCACTTAATTTAATTAGCTATGTTTGACTTCACTTGACTTTCATTTGATTCAATTAGGTTTGTTTAATGCATTTGAGTTTCATTTGATTCAATTAGCTATGTTGAATGCATTTGTGTTTCATTTGATTCATTTCGATTCAATTAGCTTTGTTGAATGCATTTGAGTTTAATTTGATTCAATTAGCTTTAATGAATGCATTTGAGTTTCATTTGATTCAATTAGCTTTGTTGAATGCAATTGAGTTCCATTTGATTTAATTAGCTATGTTTGACTTCACATGACTTTCATTTGATACAATTAGCTTTGATTGACTTCATTTGACTTTCATTTGATTCAAGTAGCTTTGTTGAATGCATTTGAGTATCATTTGATTCAATTAGCTTTGTTGAATGCATTTGAGTTTCATTTGATTCTATTAGCTATGTTTGACTTTATTTGACTTTTATTTGATTCAATTAGCTTGGTTTGACTTCATTTAACTAATTTGATTCAATTAGCTTTGTTTGATTTTATTTGAATTTAATTTGATTCAATTAGCTTTGTAGAATGCATTTGAGTTTCATTTGACTCAATTAGCTTTGTTGAATACATTTGAAATTCATTTGATTCTATTAGCTATGTTTGACTTCATTTGACTTTCATTTGATTCAATTAGCATTGTTTGACTTCATTTTACTTTAATTTGATTCATTTTGCTTTGTTTTATGTATTTGAGTTTTATTTGATTCAATTAGCTATGTTTGACTTCAATTGACTTTCTTTTGATTCAATTAGCTTTGTTGAATGCATTTGAGTTTAATTTGATTCAATTAGCTTTATTGAATGCATTTGAGTTTCATTTGATTCAATTAGCTTTGTTGAATGCAATTGAGTTCCATTTGATTTAATTAGCTATGTTTGATTTCACTTGACTTTCATTTTATTCAATTAGCTTTGAATAATGCATTTGAGTTTCATTTGATTCAATTAGCTTTGTTGAATGCATTTGTGTTTTATTAGATTCTATTAGCTATGTTTGGCTTTATTTGACTTTCATTTGATTCAATTAGCTTTGTTTAATGCATTTGAGTTTCATTTGATTCAATTAGCTTTGTTGAATGCATTTGTGTTTCATTTGATTCTATTAGCTATGTTTGACTTCATTTGACTTTCATTTGATTCAATTAGCTTTGTTTGACTTCATTTTACTTTAATTTGATTCAATTTGCTTTGTTGAATGCATTTGAGATTCATTTGATTCAATTAGCTATGTTTGACTTCAATTGACTTTCTTTCGATTCAATTAGCTTTGTTGAATGCATTTGAGTTTAATTTGATTCAATTAGCTTTATTGAATGCATTTGAGTTTCATTTGATTCAATTAGCTTTGTTGAATGCAATTGAGTTCCATTTGATTTAATTAGCTATGTTTGACTTCACATGACTTTCATTTGATACAATTAGCTTTGATGGACTTCATTTAACTTTCATTTGATTCAATTAGCTTTGTTGAATGCATTTGAGTATCATTTGATTCAATTAGCTTTGTTGAATGCATTTGAGTTTCATTTGATTCTATTAGATATGTTTGACTTTATTTGACTTTTATTTGATTCAATTAGATTGGTTTGACTTCATTTAACTAATTTGATTCAATTAGCTTTGTTTGATTTCATTTGACTTTAATTTGATTCAATTAGCTTTGTAGAATGTATTTGAGTTTCATTTGACTCAATTAGCTTTGTTGAATACATTTGAGTTTCATTTGATTCTATTAGCTATGTTTGACTTCATTTGACTTTCATTTGATTCAATTAGCATTGTTTGACTTCATTTTACTTTAATTTGATTCATTTTGCTTTGTTGAATGTATTTGAGTTTTATTTGATTCAATTAGCTATGTATGACTTCAATTGACTTTCTTTTGATTCAATTAGCTTTGTTGAATGCATTTGAGTTTAATTTGATTCAATTAGCTTTATTAAATACATTTGAGTTTCATTTGATTCAATTAGCTTTTTTGAATGCAATTGAATTCCACTTAATTTAATTAGCTATGTTTGACTTCACTTGACTTTCATTTGATTCAATTAGGTTTGTTTAATGCATTTGAGTTTCATTTGATTCAATTAGCTATGTTGAATGCATTTGTGTTTCATTTGATTCTATTAGCTATGTTTGACTTTATTTGACATTCATTTGATTCAATTAGCTTTGTTTAATGCATTTGAGTTTCATTTGATTCAATTAGCTTTGTTGAATGCATTTGTGTTTCATTTGATTCTATTAGCTATGTTTGACTTCATTTGACTTTCATTTGATTCAATTAGCTTTGTTTGACTTCATTTTACTTTAATTTGATTCAATTTGCTTTGTTGAATGCATTTGAGTTTCATTTGATTCAATTAGCTATGTTTGACTTCAATTAACTTTCTTTCGATTCAATTAGCTTTGTTGAATGCATTTGAGTTTAATTTGATTTAATTAGCTTTATTGAATGCATTTGAGTTTCAGTTGATTCAATTAGCTTTGTTGAATGCAATTGAGTTCCATTTGATTTAATTAGCTATGTTTGACTTCACATGACTTTCATTTGATTCAATTAGCTTTGTTTAATGGATTTGAGTTTCATTTGATTCAATTAGCTTTGTTGAATGCATTTGTGTTTCATTTGATTCTATTAGCTATGTTTGACTTTCATTTGACTTTCATTTGAATCAATTAGCTTTGTTTGACTTTATTTTTACTTTAATTTGATTCAATTAGCTTTGTTGAATGCATTTGTGTTTCATTTGATTCAATTAGCTTTATTTGAATGCATTTGACTTTCATTTGATACAATTAGCTTTGATTGACTTCATTTGACTTTCATTTGATTCAATTAGCTTTGTTGAATGCATTTGAGTATCATTTGATTCAATTAGCTTTGTTGAATGCATTTGAGTTTCATTTGATTCTATTAGCTATGTTTGACTTTATTTGACTTTTATTTGATTCAATTAGCTTGGTTTGACTTCATTTAACTAATTTGATTCAATTAGCTTTGTTTGATTTCATTTGACTTTAATTTGATTCAATTAGCTTTGTAGAATGCATTTGAGTTTCATTTGACTCAATTAGCTTTGTTGAATGCAATTGAGTTCCATTTGATTTAATTAGCTATGTTTGACTTCACATGACTTTCATTTGATTCAATTAGCTTTGTTTAATGGATTTTGAGTTTCATTTGATTCAATTAGCTTTGTTGAATGCATTTGTGTTTCATTTGATTCTATTAGCTATGTTTGACTTTCATTTGATTCAATTAGCTTTGTTTCGACTTTATTTTACTTTAATTTGATTCAATTAGCTTTGTTGAATGCATTTGTGTTTCATTTGATTCAATTAGCTTTATTTGAATTCATTTGACTTTCATTTGTAAAATTAGCTTTGATTGACTTCATTTGACTTTCATTTGATTCAATTAGCTTTGTTGAATGCATTTGAGTATCATTTGATTCAATTAGCTTTGTTGAATGCATTTGAGTTTCATTTGATTCTATTAGCTATGTTTGACTTTTTATTTGACTTTTATTTAATTCAATTAGCTTGTTTGACTTTATTTAACTAATTTGATTCAATTAGCTTTGTTTGATTTCATTTGACTTTAATTTGATTCAATTAGCTTTGTAGAATGCATTTGAGTTTCATTTGACTCAAATAGGTTTGTTGAATACATTTGAGTATCATTTGAATCTATTAGCTATGTTTGACTTCATTTGAGTTTCATTGGATTCAATTAGCTTTATTTGAAATCATTTGACTTTCATTTGATACAATTAGCTTTGATTTAATTCATTTGACTTTAATTTGAATCAATTAGCTTGGTTGAATGCATTTGAGTTTCGATATGATTTTGACTTCATTTTACTTTAATTTGATTCAATTTGCTTTGTTGAATGCATTTGAGTTTCATTTGATTCAATTAGCTATGTTTGACTTCAATTAACTTTCTTTCGATTCAATTAGCTTTGTTGAATGCATTTGAGTTTAATTTGATTTAATTAGCTTTATTGAATGCATTTGAGTTTCGTTTGATTCAATTAGCTTTGTTGAATGCAATTGAGTTCCATTTGATTTAATTAGCTATGTTTGACTTCACATGACTTTCATTTGATTCGATTAGCTTTGTTTAATGGATTTGAGTTTCATTTGATTGATTAGCTTTGTTGAATGCATTTGTGTTTCATTTGATTCTATTAGCTATGTTTGACTTTCATTTCCTTTCACTTGAATCAATTAGCTTTGTTTGACTTTATTTTACTTTAATTTGATTCGATTAGCTTTGTTGAATGCATTTGTGTTTCATTTGATTGATTACCTTTATTTGAATGCATTTGACTTTCATTTGATACAATTAGCTTTGATTGACTTCATTTGACTTTCATTTGATTCAATTAGCTTTGTTGAATGCATTTGAGTATCATTTGATTCAATTAGCTTTGTTGAATGCATTTGAGTTTCATTTGATTCTATTAGCTATGTTTGACTTTATTTGACTTTTATTTGATTCAATTAGCTTGGTTTGACTTCATTTAACTAATTTGATTCAATTAGCTTTGTTTGATTTCATTTGACTTTAATTTGATTCAATTAGCTTTGTAGAATGCATTTGAGTTTCATTTGACTCAATTAGCTTTGTTGAATACATTTGAGTTTCATTTGATTCTATTAGCTATGTTTGACTTCATTTGACTTTCATTTGATTCAATTAGCATTGTTTGACTTCATTTTACTTTAATTTGATTAATTTTTGCTTTGTTGAATGTATTTGAGTTTTATTTGATTCAATTAGCTATGTTTGACTTCAATTGACTTTCTTTTGATTCAATTAGCTTTGTTGAATGCATTTGAGTTTAATTTGATTCAATTAGCTTTATTAAATACATTTGAGTTTCATTTGATTCAATTAGCTTTTTTGAATGCAATTGAGTTCCACTTAATTTAATTAGCTATGTTTGACTTCACTTGACTTTCATTTGATTCAATTAGGTTTGTTTAATGCATTTGAGTTTCATTTGATTCAATTAGCTATGTTGAATGGATTTGTGTTTCATTTGATTCTATTAGCTATGTTTGACTTTATTTGACATTCATTTGATTCAATTAGCTTTGTTTAATGCATTTGAGTTTCATTTGATTCAATTAGCTTTGTTGAATGCATTTGTGTTTCATTTGATTCTATTAGCTATGTTTGACTTTCATTTGATTCAATTAGCTTTGTTTGACTTTATTTTACTTTAATTTGATTCAATTAGCTTTGTTGAATGCATTTGTGTTTCATTTGACTCAATTAGCTTTATTTGAATTCATTTGACTTTCATTTGTAAAATTAGCTTTGATTGACTTCATTTGACTTTCATTTGATTCAATTAGCTTTGTTGAATGCATTTGAGTATCATTTGATTCAATTAGCTTTGTTGAATGCATTTGAGTTTCATTTGATTCTATTAGCTATGTTTGACTTTTATTTGACTTTTATTTGATTCAATTAGCTTGGTTTGACTTTATTTAACTAATTTGATTCAATTAGCTTTGTTTGATTTCATTTGACTTTAATTTGATTCAATTAGCTTTGTAGAATGCATTTGAGTTTCATTTGACTCGAAATAGCTTTGTTGAATACATTTGAGTATCATTTGAATCTATTAGCTATGTTTGACTTCATTTGAGTTTCATTGGATTCAATTAGCTTTATTTGAAATCATTTGACTTTCATTTGATACAATTAGCTTTGATTTAATTCATTTGACTTTAATTTGAATCAATTAGCTTGGTTGAATGCATTTGAGTTTCATTTGACTTTATTTGACTTTCATTTGATTCAATTAGCTTGGTTGAATGCATTTGAGTTTAATTTGATTCAATTAGCTTTATTGAATGCATTTGAGTTTCATTTGATTTAATTAGCTATGTTTGACTTCTTATGACTTTCATTTGATACAATTAGCTTTGATGGACTTCATTTAACTTTCATTTGATTCAATTAGCTTTGTTGAATGCATTTGAGTATCATTTGATTCAATTAGCTTTGTTGAATGCATTTGAGTTTCATTTGATTCTATTAGCTATGTTTGACTTTATTTGACTTTTATTTGATTCAATTAGCTTGGTTTGACTTCATTTAACTAATTTGATTCAATTAGCTTTGTTTGATTTCATTTGACTTTAATTTGATTCAATTAGCTTTGTAGAATGCATTTGAGTTTCATTTGACTCAATTAGCTTTGTTGAATACATTTGAGTTTCATTTGATTCTATTAGCTATGTTTGACTTCATTTGACTTTCATTTGATTCAATTAGCATTGTTTGACTTCATTTTACTTTAATTTAATTCATTTTGCTTTGTTGAATGTATTTGAGTTTTATTTGATTCAATTAGCTATGTTTGACTTAATTGACTTTCTTTTGATTCAATTAGCTTTGTTGAATGCATTTGAGTTTAATTTGATTCAATTAGCTTTATTAAATACATTTGAGTTTCATTTGATTCAATTAGCTTTTTTGAATGCAATTGAATTCCACTTAATTTAATTAGCTATGTTTGACTTCACTTGACTTTCATTTGATTCAATTAGGTTTGTTTAATGCATTTGAGTTTCATTTGATTCAATTAGCTATGTTGAATGCATTTGTGTTTCATTTGATTCTATTAGCTATGTTTGACTTTATTTGACTTTCATTTGATTCAATTAGCTTTGTTTAATGCATTTGAGTTTCATTTGATTCAATTAGCTTTGTTGAATGCATTTGTGTTTCATTTGATTCTATTAGCTATGTTTGACTTCATTTGACTTTCATTTGATTCAATTAGCTTTGTTTGACTTCATTTTACTTTAATTTGATTCAATTTGCTTTGTTGAATGCATTTGAGTTTCATTTGATTCAATTAGCTATGTTTGACTTCAATTAACTTTCTTTCGATTCAATTAGCTTTGTTGAATGCATTTGAGTTTAATTTGATTCAATTAGCTTTATTGAATGCATTTGAGTTTCGGTTGATTCAATTAGCTTTGTTGAATGCAATTGAGTTCCATTTGATTTAATTAGCTATGTTTGACTTCACATGACTTTCATTTGATTCAATTAGCATTGTTTAATGGATTTGAGTTTCATTTGATTCAATTAGCTTTGTTGAATGCATTTGTGTTTCATTTGATTCTATTAGCTATGTTTGACTTTATTTGACTTTCATTTGATTCAATTAGCTTTGTTTAATGCATTTGAGTTTCATTTGATTCAATTAGCTTTGTTGAATGCATTTGTGTTTCATTTGATTCTATTAGCTATGTTTGACTTCATTTGACTTTCATTTGATTCAATTAGCTTTGTTTGACTTCATTTTACTTTAATTTGATTCAATTTGCTTTGTTGAATGCATTTGAGTTTCATTTGATTCAATTAGCTATGTTTGACTTCAATTAACTTTCTTTCGATTCAATTAGCTTTGTTGAATGCATTTGAGTTTAATTTGATTCAATTAGCTTTATTGAATGCATTTGAGTTTCGGTTGATTCAATTAGCTTTGTTGAATGCAATTGAGTTCCATTTGATTTAATTAGCTATGTTTGACTTCACATGACTTTCATTTGATTCAATTAGCTTTGTTTAATGGATTTGAGTTTCATTTGATTCAATTAGCTATGTTGAATGCATTTTGTGTTTCATTTGATTCTATTAGCTATGTTTGACTTTATTTGACTTTCATTTGATTCAATTAGCTTTGTTTAATGCATTTGAGTTTCATTTGATTCAATTAGCTTTGTTGAATGCATTTGTGTTTCATTTGATTCTATTAGCTATGTTTCGACTTCATTTGACTTTCATTTGATTCAATTAGCTTTGTTTGACTTCATTTTACTTTAATTTGATTCAATTAGCTTTATTGAATGCATTTGAGTTTCGGTTGATTCAATTAGCTTTGTTGAATGCAATTGAGTTCCATTTGATTTAATTAGCTATGTTTCGACTTCACATGACTTTCATTTGATTCAATTAGCTTTGTTTAATGGATTTGAGTTTCATTTGATTCAATTAGCTTTGTTGAATGCATTTGTGTTTCATTTGATTCTATTAGCTATGTTTGACTTTCATTTGAATCAATTAGCTTTGTTTGACTTTATTTTACTTTAATTTGATTCAATTAGCTTTGTTGAATGCATTTGTGTTTCATTTGATTCAATTAGCTTTATTTGAATGCATTTGACTTTCATTTGATACAATTAGCTTTGATTGACTTCATTTGACTTTCATTTGATTCAATTAGCTTTGTTGAATGCATTTGAGTATCATTTGATTCAATTAGCTTTGTTGAATGCATTTGAGTTTCATTTGATTCTATTAGCTATGTTTGACTTTATTTGACTTTTATTTGATTCAATTAGCTTGGTTTGACTTTATTTAACTAATTTGATTCAATTAGCTTTGTTTGATTTCATTTGACTTTAATTTGATTCAATTAGCTTTATAGAATGCATTTGAGTTTCATTTGACTCAAATAGCTTTGTTGAATACATTTGAGTATCATTTGATTCTATTAGCTATGTTTGACTTCATTTGAGTTTCATTGGATTCAATTAGCTTTATTTGAAATCATTTGACTTTCATTTGATACAATTAGCTTTGATTTAATTCATTTGACTTTAATTTGAATCAATTAGCTTGGTTGAATGCATTTGAGTTTCATTTGACTTTATTTGACTTTCATTTGATTCAATTAGCTAGGTTTGACTTCATTTAACTTTAATTTGATTCAATTAGGCTTGTTTGATTTCATTTGACTTTAATTTGATTCAATTAGCTTTGTAGAATGAATTTGAGTTTCATTTGACTCAATTAGCTTTGTTGAATACATTTGAGTTTATTTGATTCTATTAGCAATGTTTGACTTCATTTGACTTTCATTTGATTCAATTAGCTTTGTTTGACTTCATTTTACTTTAATTTGATTCAATTAGCTTTGTTGAATGCATTTGAGTTTCATTTGATTCAATTAGCTATGTTTGACTTCAATTGACTTTCTTTTGATTCAATTAGCTTTGTTGAATGCATTTGAGTTTAATTTGATTCAATTAGCTTTATTGAATGCATTTGAGTTTCATTTGATTCAATTAGCTTTGTTGAATGCAATTGAGTTCCATTTGATTTAATTAGCTTGTGTTTGACTTCACATGACTTTCATTTGATACAATTAGCTTTGATTGACTTCATTTGACTTTAATTTGATTCAATTAGCTTTGTTGAATGCATTTGAGTATCATTTGATTCAATTAGCTTTGTTGAATGCATTTGAGTTTCATTTGATTCTATTAGCTATGTTTGACTTTATTTGACTTTTATTTAATTCAATTAGCTTGGTTTGACTTCATTTAACTAATTTGATTCAATTAGCTTTGTTTGATTTCATTTGAATTTAATTTGATTCAATTAGCTTTGTAGAATGCATTTGAGTTTCATTTGACTCAATTAGCTTTGTTGAATATATTTGAGTTTCATTTGATTCTATTAGCTATGTTTGACTTCATTTGACTTTCATTTGATTCAATTAGCATTGTTTGACTTCGGTTTACTTTAATTTGATTCATTTTGCTTTGTTGAATGCATTTGAGTTTCATTTGATTCAATTAGCTTTGTTGAATGCATTTGAGTTTCATTTGATTAAATTAGCTTTGTTGAATGCATTTGAGTTTAATTTGATTCTATTAGCTTTATTAAATACATTTGAGTTTCATTTGATTCAATTAGCTTTTTTGAATGCAATTGAGTTCCACTTAATTTAATTAGCTATGTTTGACTTCACTTGACTTTCATTTGATTCAATTAGGTTTGTTTAATGCATTTGAGTTTCATTTGATTCAATTAGCTATGTTGAATGCATTTGTGTTTCATTTGATTCTATTAGCTATGTTTGACTTTATTTGACTTTCATTTGATTCAATTAGCTTTGTTTAATGCATTTGAGTTTCATTTGATTCAATTAGCTTTGTTGAATGCATTTGTGTTTCATTTGATTCTATTAGCTATGTTTGACTTCATTTGACTTTCATTTGATTCAATTAGCTTTGGTTGACTTCATTTTATTTTAATTTGATTCTATTTGCTTTGTTGAATGCATTTGAGTTTCATTTGATTCAATTAGCTATGTTTGACTTCAATTAACTTTCTTTCGATTCAATTAGCTTTGTTGAATGCATTTGAGTTTAATTTGATTCAATTAGCTTTGTTGAATGCATTTGAGTTTCATTTGATTCAATTAGCTTTGTTGAATGCAATTGAGTTCCATTTGATTTAATTAGCTATGTTTGACTTCACATGACTTTCATTTGATTCAATTAGCTTTGTTTAATGCATTTGAGTTTCATTTGATTCAATTAGCTTTGTTGAATGCATTTGTGTTTCATTTGATTCTATTAGCTATGTTTGACTTTCATTTGATTCAATTAGCTTTGTTTGACTTTATTTTAATTTAATTTCATTCAATTTGCTTTGTTGAATGCATTTGTGTTTCATTTGATTCAATTAGCTTTATTTGAATTCATTTGACTTTCATTTGATACAATTAGCTTTGATTGACTTCATTTGACTTTCATTTGATTCAATTAGCTTTGTTGAATGCATTTGAGTATCATTTGATTCAATTAGCTTTGTTGAATGCATTTGAGTTTCATTTGATTCTATTATCTATGTTTGACTTTATTTGACTTTCATTTGATTCAATTAGCTTGGTTTGACTTTATTTAACTAATTTGATTCAATTAGCTTTGTTTGATTTCATTTGACTTTAATTTGATTCAATTAGCTTTGTAGAATGCATTTGAGTTTCATTTGACTTAATTAGCTTTGTTGAATACATTTGAGTTTCATTTGATTCTATTAGCTATGTTTGACTTCATTTGACTTTCATTTGATTCAATTAGCTTTGTTTGACTTTATTTTACTTTAATTTGATTCAATTTGCTTTGTTGAATGTATTTGAGTTTTATTTAATTCAATTAGCTATGTTTGACTTCAATTGACTTTCTTTTATTTCCATTAGCTTTGTTGAATACATTTGAGTTTAATTTGATTCAATTAGATTTATTGAATACATTTGAGTTTCATTTGATTCAATTAGCTTTTTTGAATGCAATTAAGTTCCACTTAATTTAATTAGCTATGTTTGACTTCATTTGACTTTCATTTGATTCAATTAGCTTTGTTTAATGCATTTGAGTTTCATTTGATTCTATTAGCTATATTTTACTTCATTTGAGTTGCATTAGATTCAATTAGCTTTGTTTGACTTCATTTTACTTTAATTTGATTCAATTTGCTTTGTTGAATGCATTTGAGTTTCATTTGATTCAGCTATGTTTGACTTCAATTGACTTTCTTTTGATTCAATTAGCTTTGTTGAATGCATTTGAGTTTAATTTGATTCAATTAGCTTTATTGAATGCATTTAAGTTTCATTTGATTCAATTAGCTTTGTTGAATGCAATTGAGTTCCATTTGATTTAATTAGCTATGTTTGACTTCACATGACTTTCATTTGATTCAATTAGCTTTATTTGAAATCATTTGACTTTCATTTGATACAATTAGCTTTAATTTAATTCATTTGACTTTAATTTGAATCAATTAGCTTGGTTGAATGCATTTGAGTTTCATTTGACTTTATTTGACTTTCATTCGATTCAATTAGCTAGGTTTGACTTCATTTAACTTTAATTTGATTCAATTAGGCTTGTTTGATTTCATTTGACTTTAATTTGATTCAATTAGCTTTGTAGAATGAATTTGAGTTTCATTTGACTCAATTAGCTTTGTTGAATACATTTGAGTTTATTTGATTCTATTAGCAATGTTTGACTTCATTTGACTTTCATTTGATTCAATTAGATTTGTTTGACTTTATTTTACTTTAATTTGATTCAATTAGCTTTGTTTAATGCATTTGAGTTTAATTTGATTCAATTAGCTTTATTTGAATTCATTTGACTTTCATTTGATACAATTAGCTTTGATTTAATTCATTTGACATTAATTTGATTCAATTAGCTTGGTTGAATGCATTTGAGTTTCATATGATTTAATTAGCTTTGTTGAATTCATTTGAGTTTCATTTTATTCTATTAGCTATGTTTGACTTTATTTGACTTTCATTTGATTCAATTAGCTAGGTTTGACTTCATTTAACTTTAATTTGATTCAATTAGGTTTGTTTTATTTCATTTGACTTTAATTTGATTCAATTAGCTTTGTAGAATGCATTTGAGTTTCTTTTGACTCAATTAGCTTTGTTGAATACATTTGAGTTTATTTGATTCTATTAGCAATGTTTGACTTCATTTGACTTTCATTTGATTCAATTAGCTTTGTTTGACTTCATTTTACTTTAATTTGATTCAATTTGCTTTGTTGAATGCATTTGAGTTTCATTTGATTCAATTAGCTATGTTTGACTTCAATTGACTTTCTTTTGATTTAATTAGCTTTGTTGAATGCATTTGAGTTTAATTTGATTCAATTAGCTTTATTGAATGCATTTGAGTTTCATTTGATTCAATTAGCTTTGTTGAATGCAATTGAGTTCCATTTGATTTAATTAGCTATGTTTGACTTCACTTGACTTTCATTTGATTCAATTAGCTTTGAATAATGCATTTGAGTTTCATTTGATTCAATTAGCTTTGTTGAATGCATTTGTGTTTCATTTGATTCTATTAGCTATGTTTGGCATTATTTGACTTTCATTTGATTCAATTAGCTTTGTTTAATGCATTTGAGTTTCATTTGATTCAATTAGCTTTGTTGAATGCATTTGTGTTTCATTTGATTCTATTAGCTATGTTTGACTTCATTTGACTTTCATTTGATTCAATTAGCTTTGTTTGACTTCATTTTACTTTAATTTGATTCAATTTACTTTGTTGAATGCATTTGAGATTCATTTGATTCAATTAGCTATGTTTGACTTCAATTGACTTTCTTTCGATTCAATTAGCTTTGTTGAATGCATTTGAGTTTAATTTGATTCAATTAGCTTTATTGAATGCATTTGAGTTTCATTTGATTCAATTAGCTTTGTTGAATGCAATTGAGTTCCATTTGATTTAATTAGCTATGTTTGACTTCACATGACTTTCATTTGACACAATTAGCTTTGATTGACTTCATTTGACTTTCATTTGATTCAATTAGCTTTGTTGAATGCATTTGAGTATCATTTGATTCCATTAGCTTTGTTGAATGCATTTGAGTTTCATTTGATTCTATTAGCTATGTTTGACTTTATTTGACTTTTATTTGATTCAATTAGCTTGGTTTGACTTCATTTAACTAATTTGATTCAATTAGCTTTGTTTGATTTCATTTGAATTTAATTTGATTCAATTAGCTTTGTAGAATGCATTTGAGTTTCATTTGACTCAATTAGCTTTGTTGAATACATTTGAGTTTCATTTGATTCTATTAGCTATGTTTGACTTCATTTGACTTTCATTTGATTCAATTAGCATTGTTTGACTTCATTTTACTTTAATTTGAATCATTTTGCTTTGTTGAATGTATTTGAGTTTTATTTGATTCAATTAGCTATGTTTGACTTCAATTGACTTTATTTTGATTCAATTTACTTTGTTTAATGCATTTGAGTTTAATTTGATTCTATTAGCTTTATTAAATACATTTGAGTTTCATTTGATTCAATTAGCTTTTTTGAATGCAATTGAGTTCCACTTAATTTAATTAGCTATGTTTTACTTCACTTGACTTTCATTTGATTCAATTAGGTTTGTTTAATGCATTTGAGTTTCATTTGATTCAATTAGCTATGTTGAATGCATTTGTGTTTTATTTGATTCTATTAGCTATGTTTGACTTTATTTGACTTTCATTTGATTCAATTAGCTTTGTTTAATGCATTTGAGTTTCATTTGATTCAATTAGCTTTGTTGAATGCATTTGTGTTTCATTTGATTCAATTAGCTATGTTTGACTTCATTTGGCATTCATTTGATTCAATTAGCTTTGTTTGACTTCATTTTATTTTAATTTGATTCTATTTGCTTTGTTGAATGCATTTGAGTTTCATTTGATTCAATTAGCTATGTTTGACTTCAATTAACTTTCTTTCGATTCAATTAGCTTTGTTGAATGCATTTGAGTTTAATTTGATTCAATTAGCTTTATTGAATGCATTTGAGTTTCATTTGATTCAATTAGCTTTGTTGAATGCAATTGAGTTCCATTTGATTTAATTAGCTATGTTTGACTTCACATGACTTTCATTTGATTCAATTAGCTTTGTTTAATGCATTTGAGTTTCATTTGATTCAATTAGCTTTGTTGAATGCATTTGTGTTTCATTTGATTCTATTAGCTATGTTTGACTTTCATTTGATTCAATTAGCTTTGTTTGACTTTATTTTAATTTAATTTCATTCAATTTGCTTTGTTGAATGCATTTGTGTTTCATTTGATTCAATTAGCTTTATTTGAATTCATTTGACTTTCATTTGATACAATTAGCTTTGATTGACTTCATTTGACTTTCATTTGATTCAATTAGCTTTGTTGAATGCATTTGAGTATCATTTGATTCAATTAGCTTTGTTGAATGCATTTGAGTTTCATTTGATTCTATTATCTATGTTTGACTTTATTTGACTTTCATTTGATTCAATTAGCTTGGTTTGACTTTATTTAACTAATTTGATTCAATTAGCTTTGTTTGATTTCATTTGACTTTAATTTGATTCAATTAGCTTTGTAGAATGCATTTGAGTTTCATTTGACTTAATTAGCTTTGTTGAATACATTTGAGTTTCATTTGATTCTATTAGCTATGTTTGACTTCATTTGACTTTCATTTGATTCAATTAGCTTTGTTTGACTTTATTTTACTTTAATTTGATTCAATTTGCTTTGTTGAATGTATTTGAGTTTTATTTAATTCAATTAGCTATGTTTGACTTCAATTGACTTTCTTTTATTTCCATTAGCTTTGTTGAATACATTTGAGTTTAATTTGATTCAATTAGATTTATTGAATACATTTGAGTTTCATTTGATTCAATTAGCTTTTTTGAATGCAATTAAGTTCCACTTAATTTAATTAGCTATGTTTGACTTCATTTGACTTTCATTTGATTCAATTAGCTTTGTTTAATGCATTTGAGTTTCATTTGATTCTATTAGCTATGTTTTACTTCATTTGAGTTGCATTAGATTCAATTAGCTTTGTTTGACTTCATTTTACTTTAATTTGATTCAATTTGCTTTGTTGAATGCATTTGAGTTTCATTTGATTCGGCTATGTTTGACTTCAATTGACTTTCTTTTGATTCAATTAGCTTTGTTGAATGCATTTGAGTTTAATTTGATTCAATTAGCTTTATTGAATGCATTTAAGTTTCATTTGATTCAATTAGCTTTGTTGAATGCAATTGAGTTCCATTTGATTTAATTAGCTATGTTTGACTTCACATGACTTTCATTTGATTCAATTAGCTTTATTTGAAATCATTTGACTTTCATTTGATACAATTAGCTTTAATTTAATTCATTTGACTTTAATTTGAATCAATTAGCTTGGTTGAATGCATTTGAGTTTCATTTGACTTTATTTGACTTTCATTCGATTCAATTAGCTAGGTTTGACTTCATTTAACTTTAATTTGATTCAATTAGGCTTGTTTGATTTCATTTGACTTTAATTTGATTCAATTAGCTTTGTAGAATGAATTTGAGTTTCATTTGACTCAATTAGCTTTGTTGAATACATTTGAGTTTATTTGATTCTATTAGCAATGTTTGACTTCATTTGACTTTCATTTGATTCAATTAGATTTGTTTGACTTTATTTTACTTTAATTTGATTCAATTAGCTTTGTTTAATGCATTTGAGTTTAATTTGATTCAATTAGCTTTATTTGAATTCATTTGACTTTCATTTGATACAATTAGCTTTGATTTAATTCATTTGACACTAATTTGATTCAATTAGCTTGGTTGAATGCATTTGAGTTTCATATGATTTAATTAGCTTTGTTGAATTCATTTGAGTTTCATTTTATTCTATTAGCTATGTTTGACTTTATTTGACTTTCATTTGATTCAATTAGCTAGGTTTGACTTCATTTAACTTTAATTTGATTCAATTAGGTTTGTTTTATTTCATTTGACTTTAATTTGATTCAATTAGCTTTGTAGAATGCATTTGAGTTTCTTTTGACTCAATTAGCTTTGTTGAATACATTTGAGTTTATTTGATTCTATTAGCAATGTTTGACTTCATTTGACTTTCATTTGATTCAATTAGCTTTGTTTGACTTCATTTTACTTTAATTTGATTCAATTTGCTTTGTTGAATGCATTTGAGTTTCATTTGATTCAATTAGCTATGTTTGACTTCAATTGACTTTCTTTTGATTTAATTAGCTTTGTTGAATGCATTTGAGTTTAATTTGATTCAATTAGCTTTATTGAATGCATTTGAGTTTCATTTGATTCAATTAGCTTTGTTGAATGCAATTGAGTTCCATTTGATTTAATTAGCTATGTTTGACTTCACTTGACTTTCATTTGATTCAATTAGCTTTGAATAATGCATTTGAGTTTCATTTGATTCAATTAGCTTTGTTGAATGCATTTGTGTTTCATTTGATTCTATTAGCTATGTTTGGCATTATTTGACTTTCATTTGATTCAATTAGCTTTGTTTAATGCATTTGAGTTTCATTTGATTCAATTAGCTTTGTTGAATGCATTTGTGTTTCATTTGATTCTATTAGCTATGTTTGACTTCATTTGACTTTCATTTGATTCAATTAGCTTTGTTTGACTTCATTTTACTTTAATTTGATTCAATTTACTTTGTTGAATGCATTTGAGATTCATTTGATTCAATTAGCTTTGTTTGACTTCAATTGACTTTCTTTCGATTCAATTAGCTTTGTTGAATGCATTTGAGTTTAATTTGATTCAATTAGCTTTATTGAATGCATTTGAGTTTCATTTGATTCAATTAGCTTTGTTGAATGCAATTGAGTTCCATTTGATTTAATTAGCTGTGTTTGACTTCACATGACTTTCATTTGACACAATTAGCTTTGATTGACTTCATTTGACTTTCATTTGATTCAATTAGCTTTGTTGAATGCATTTGAGTATCATTTGATTCCATTAGCTTTGTTGAATGCATTTGAGTTTCATTTGATTCTATTAGCTATGTTTGACTTTATTTGACTTTTATTTGATTCAATTAGCTTGGTTTGACTTCATTTAACTAATTTGATTCAATTAGCTTTGTTTGATTTCATTTGAATTTAATTTGATTCAATTAGCTTTGTATAATGCATTTGAGTTTCATTTGACTCAATTAGCTTTGTTGAATACATTTGAGTTTCATTTGATTCTATTAGCTATGTTTCGACTTCATTTGACTTTCATTTGATTCAATTAGCATTGTTTGACTTCATTTTACTTTAATTTGAATCATTTTGCTTTGTTGAATGTATTTGAGTTTTATTTGATTCAATTAGCTATGTTTGACTTCAATTGACTTTATTTTGATTCAATTTACTTTGTTTAATGCATTTGAGTTTAATTTGATTCTATTAGCTTTATTAAATACATTTGAGTTTCATTTGATTCAATTAGCTTTTTTGAATGCAATTGAGTTCCACTTAATTTAATTAGCTATGTTTTACTTCACTTGACTTTCATTTGATTCAATTAGGTTTGTTTAATGCATTTGAGTTTCATTTGATTCAATTAGCTATGTTGAATGCATTTGTGTTTTATTTGATTCTATTAGCTATGTTTGACTTTATTTGACTTTCATTTGATTCAATTAGCTTTGTTTAATGCATTTGAGTTTCATTTGATTCAATTAGCTTTGTTGAATGCATTTGTGTTTCATTTGATTCAATTAGCTATGTTTGACTTCATTTGGCATTCATTTGATTCAATTAGCTTTGTTTGACTTCATTTTATTTTTAATTTGATTCTATTTGCTTTGTTGAATGCATTTGAGTTTCATTTGATTCAATTAGCTATGTTTGACTTCAATTAACTTTCTTTCGATTCAATTAGCTTTGTTGAATGCATTTGAGTTTAATTTGATTCAATTAGCTTTATTGAATGCATTTGAGTTTCATTTGATTCAATTAGCTTTGTTGAATGCAATTGAGTTCCATTTGATTTAATTAGCTATGTTTGACTTCACATGACTTTCATTTGATTCAATTAGCTTTGTTTAATGCATTTGAGTTTCATTTGATTCAATTAGGTTTGTTGAATGCATTTGTGTTTCATTTGATTCTATTAGCTATGTTTGACTTTCATTTGATTCAATTAGCTTTGTTTGACTTTATTTTACTTTAATTTGATTCAATTTGCTTTGTTGAATGCATTTGTGTTTCATTTGATTCAATTAGCTTTATTTGAATTCATTTGACTTTCATTTGATACAATTAGCTTTGATTGACTTCATTTGACTTTCATTTGATTCAATTAGCTTTGTTGAATGTATTTGAGTATCATTTGATTCAATTAGCTTTGTTGAATGCATTTGAGTTTCATTTGATTCTATTAGCTATGTTTGACTTTATTTGACTTTCATTTGATTCAATTAGCTTGGTTTGACTTTATTTAACTAATTTGATTCAATTAGCTTTGTTTGATTTCATTTGACTTTAATTTGATTCAATTAGCTTTGTAGAATGCATTTGAGTTTCATTTGACTCAATTAGCTTTGTTGAATACATTTGAGTTTCATTTGATTCTATTAGCTATGTTTGACTTCATTTGACTTTCATTTGATTCAATTAGCTTTGTTTGACTTTATTTTACTTTAATTTGATTCAATTTGCTTTGTTGAATGTATTTGAGTTTTATTTGATTCAATTAGCTATGTTTGACTTCAATTGACTTTCTTTTGATTCAATTAGCTTTGTTTAATGCATTTGAGTTTCATTTGATTCAATTAGCTTTGTTAAATGCATTTGTGTTTCATTTGATTCTATTAGCTATGTTTGACTTCATTTGACTTTCATTTGATTCAATTAGCTTTGTTTGACTTCATTTTACTTTAATTTGATTCAATTTGCTTTGTTGAATGCATTTGAGATTCATTTGATTCAATTAGCTAGTTTTGACTTCAATTGACTTTCTTTCGATTCAATTAGCTTTGTTGAATGGATTTGAGTTTAATTTGATTCAATTAGCTTTATTGAATGCATTTGAGTTTCATTTGATTCAATTAGTTTTGTTGAATGCAATTAAGTTCCATTTGATTTAATTAGCTATGTTTGACTTCACATGACTTTCATTTGATACAATTAGCTTTGATTGACTTCATTTGACTTTCATTTGATTCAATTAGCTTTGTTGAATGAGTATCATTTGATTCAATTAGCTTTGTTGAATGCATTTGAGTTTCATTTGATTCTATTAGCTATGTTTGACTTTATTTGACTTTTATTTGATTCAATTAGCTTGGTTTGACTTCATTTAACTAATTTGATTCAATTAGCTTTGCTTGATTTCATTTGAATTTAATTTGATTCAATTAGCTTTGTAGAATGCATTTGAGTTTCATTTGACTCAATTAGCTTTGTTGAATACATTTGAGTTTTATTTGATTCTATTAGCTATGTTTGACTTCATTTGACTTTCATTTGATTCAATTAGCATTGTTTGACTTCATTTTACTTTAATTTGATTCATTTTGCTTTGTTGAATGTATTTGAGATTTATTTGATTCAATTAGCTATGTTTGACTTCAATTGACTTTCTTTTGATTCAATTAGCTTTGTTGAATGCATTTGAGTTTAATTTGATTCTATTAGCTTTATTAAATACATTTGAGTTTCATTTGATTCAATTAGCTTTTTTGAATGCAATTGAGTTCCACTTAATTTAATTAGCTATGTTTGACTTCACTTGACTTTCATTTGATTCAATTAGGTTTGTTTAATGCATTTCAGTTTCATTTGATTCAATTAGCTATGTTGAATGCATTTGTGTTTCATTTGATTCTATTAGCTATGTTTGACTTTATTTGACTTTCATTTGATTCAATTAGCTTTGTTTAATGCATTTGAGTTTCATTTGATTCAATTAGCTTTGTTGAATGCATTTGTGTTTCATTTGATTCTATTAGCTATGTTTGACTTCATTTGACTTTCATTTGATTCAATTAGCTTTGTTTGACTTCATTTTATTTTAATTTGATTCTATTTGCTTTGTTGAATGCATTTGAGTTTCATTTGATTCAATTAGCTATGTTTGACTTCAATTAACTTTCTTTCGATTCAATTAGCTTTGTTGAATGCATTTGAGTTTAATTTGATTCAATTAGCTTTATTGAATGCATTTGAGTTTCATTTGATTCAATTAGCTTTGTTGAATGCAATTGAGTTCCATTTGATTTAATTAGCTATGTTTGACTTCACATGACTTTCATTTGATTCAATTAGCTTTGTTTAATGCATTTGAGTTTCATTTGATTCAATTAGCTTTGTTGAATGCATTTGTGTTTCATTTGATTCTATTAGCTATGTTTGACTTTCATTTGATTCAATTAGCTTTGTTTGACTTTATTTTACTTTAATTTGATTCAATTTTCTTTGTTGAATGCATTTGTGTTTCATTTGATTCAATTAGCTTTATTTGAATTCATTTGACTTTCATTTGATACAATTAGCTTTGATTGACTTCATTTGAGTTTCATTTGATTCAATTAGCTTTGTTGAATGCATTTGAGTATCATTTGATTCAATTAGCTTTGTTGAATGCATTTGAGTTTCATTTGATTCTATTAGCTATGTTTGACTTTATTTGACTTTCATTTGATTCAATTAGCTTGGTTTGACTTTATTTAACTAATTTGATTCAATTAGCTTGGTTTGATTTCATTTGACTTTAATTTGATTCAATTAGCTTTGTAGAATGCATTTGAGTTTCATTTGACTCAATTAGCTTTGTTGAATACATTTGAGTTTCATTTGATTCTATTAGCTATGTTTGACTTCATTTGACTTTCATTTGATTCAATTAGCTTTGTTTGACTTTATTTTACTTTAATTTGATTCAATTTGCTTTGTTGAATGTATTTGAGTTTTATTTGATTCAATTAGCTATGTTTGACTTCAATTGACTTTCTTTTAATTCCATTAGCTTTGTTGAATGCATTTGAGTTTAATTTGATTCAATTAGCTTTATTGAATACATTTGAGTTTCATTTGATTCAATTAGCTTTTTTGAATGCAATTAAGTTCCACTTAATTTAATTAGCTATGTTTGACTTCATTTGACTTTCATTTGACTCAATTAGCTTTGTTGAATACATTTGTGTTTCATTTGATTCTATTAGCTATGCTTGACTTCATTTGACTTTCATTTGATTCAATTAGCTTTGTTTGACTTCATTTTACTTTAATTTGATTCAATTAGCTATGTTTGACTTAAATTGACTTTCTTTTCATTCAATTAGCTTTGTTGAATGCATTTAAGTTTAATTTGATTCAATTAGCTTTATTGAATGCATTTGAGTTTCATTTGATTCAATTAGCTTTGTTGAATGCAATTGAGTTCCATTAGATTTAATTAGCTATGTTTGACTTCACGTGACTTTCATTTGATTCAATTAGCTTTGTTTGACTTCAATTGACTTTCTTTTAATTCCATTAGCTTTGTTGAATGCATTTGAGTTTAATTTGATTCAATTAGCTTTATTGAATATATTTGAGTTTCATTTGATTCAATTAGCTTTTTTGAATGCAATTAAGTTCCACTTAATTTAATTAGCTATGTTTGACTTCATTTGAATTTCATTTGATTCAATTAGCTTTGTTTAATGCATTTGAGTTTCATTTGATTCTATTAGCTATGTTTTACTTCATTTGAGTTGCATTAGATTCAATTAGCTTTGTTTGACTTCATTTTACTTTAATTTGATTCAATTTACTTTGTTGAATGCATTTGAGTTTCATTTGATTCAGCTATGTTTGACTTCAATTGACTTTCTTTTGATTCAATTAGCTTTGTTGAATGCATTTGAGTTTAATTTGATTCAATTAGCTTTATTGAATGCATTTAAGTTTCATTTGATTCAATTAGCTTTGTTGAATGCAATTGAGTTCCATTTGATTTAATTAGCTATGTTTGACTTCACATGACTTTCATTTGATTCAATTAGCTTTGTTTAATGCATTTGAGTTTCATTTGATTCAATTAGCTTTGTTGAATGCATTTGTGTTTCATTTGATTCGATTAGCTATGTTTGACTTTCATTTGACTTTCATTTGATTCAATTAGCTTTGTTTGACTTTATTTTACTTTAATTTGATTCAATTAGCTTTGTTGAATGCATTTGAGTTTCATTTGATTCAATTAGCTTTATTTGAATTCATTTGACTTTCATTTGATACAATTAGCTTTGATTGACTTCATTTGACTTTAATTTGATTCAATTAGCTTTGTTGAATGCATTTGAGTATCATTTGATTCAATTAGCTTTGTTGAATGCATTTGAGTTTCATTTGATTCTATTAGCTATGTTTGACTTTATTTGACATTTATTTGATTCAATTAGCTTGGTTTGACTTCATTTAACTAATTTGATTCGATTAGCTTTGTTTGATTTCATTTGACTTTAATTTGATTCAATTAGCTTTGTAGGATGCATTTGAGTTTCATTTGACTCAATTAGCTTTGTTGAATACATTTGAGTTTCATTTGATTATATTAGCTATGTTTGACTTTATTTGACTTTCATTTGATTCAATTAGCTTTGTTTGACTTCATTTTACTTTAATTTGATTCAATTTGCTTTTGTTGAATGTATTTGAGTTTTATTTGATTCAATTAGCTATGTTTGACTTCAATTGACTTTCTTTTGATTCAATTAGCTTTGTTGAATGCATTTGAGATTAATTTGATTCAATTAGCTTTATTGAATACATTTAAGTTTCATTTGATTCAATTAGCTTTGTTGAATGCAATTGAGTTCCACTTAATTTAATTAGCTATGTTTGACTTCATTTGACTTTCATTTGATTCAATTAGCTTTGTTTAATGCATTTGAGTTTCATTTGATTCAATTAGCTTTATTGAATGCATTTGAGTTTCATTTGATTCAATTAGCTTTGTTGAATGCAATTGAGTTTCAATTGATTCAATTAGCTTTGTTGAATGCAATTTGATTCAATTAGCTTTATTGAATGCAATTGAGTTTCATTTGATTCAATTAGCTTTGTTTGACTTCATTTTACTTTAATTTGATTCAATTAGCTATGTTTGACTTAAATTGACTTTCTTTTCATTCAATTAGCTTTGTTGAATGCATTTAAGTTTAATTTGATTCAATTAGCTTTATTGAATGCATTTGAGTTTCATTTGATTCAATTAGCTTTGTTGAATGCAATTGAGTTCCATTAGATTTAATTAGCTATGTTTGACTTCACTTGACTTTCATTTGATTCAATTAGCTTTGTTTAATGCATTTGAGTTTCATTTGATTCAATTAGCTTTGTTGATTGCATTTGTGTTTCATTTGATTCTATTAGCTATGTTTGACTTCATTTGACTTTCATTTGATTCAATTAGCTTTGTTTGACTTCATTTTACTTTAATTTGATTCAATTAGCTTTGTTGAATGCATTTGAGTTTCATTTGATTCAATTAGATTTATTTGAATTCATTTGACTTTCATTTGATATAATTAGCTTTGATTTAATTCATTTGACTTTAATTTGATTCAATTAGCTTGGTTGAATGCATTTGAGTTTCATTTAATTTAATTAGCTTTGTTGAATGAATTTGAGTTTCATTTGATTCTATTAGCTATGTTTGACTTTATTTGAGTTTTATTTGATTCAATTAGCTTGGTTTGACTTCATTTAACTTTAATTTGATTCATTTAGCTTTGTTTGATTTCATTTGACTTTAATTTGATTCAATTAGCATTGTAAAATGCATTTGAGTTTCATTTGACTCAATTAGCTTTGTTGAATACATTTGAGTTTCATTTGATTCTATTAGCTATGTTTGACTTCATTTGACTTTCATTTGATTCAATTAGTTTTTCTTGACTTAATTTTGCTTTAATTTGATTCAATTAACTTTGTTGAATGCATTTGAGTTTCATTTGATTCAATTAGCTTTGTTGAATGCATTTGTGTTTCATTTGATTCAATTAGCTTTGTTTGATTTAATTTGACTTTAATTTGATTCAATTAGCATTGTAGAATGCATTTCGGTTTCATTTAATTTAATTAGCTTTATTGAATGTATTTGAGTTTCATTTGATTCTATCGGCTATGTTTGACTTTATTTGACTTTCATTTGATTCAATTAGCTAGGTTTGACTTCATTTAACTTTAATTTGATTCAATTATGTTTGTTTGATTTCATTTGACTTTAATTTTATTCAATTAGCTTTGTAGAATGAATTTGAGTTTCATTTGACTCAATTATCTTTGTTGAATACATTTGAGTTTATTTGATTCTATTAGCAATGTTTGACTTCATTTGACTTTTATTTGATTCAATTAGCTTTGTTTGACTTCATTTTACTTTAATTTGATTCAATTAGCTTTGTTGAATGCATTCGAATTCATTTGATTCAATTAGCTTTATTTGAATTCATTTGACTTTCATTTGATACAATTAGCTTTGATTTAATTCATTTGACTTTAATTTGATTCAATTAGCTTGGTTGAATGCATTTGAGTTTCATTTGATTTAATTCATTTTACTTTAATTTTATTCAATTTGCTTTGTTGAATGTATTTGAGTTTTATTTGATTCAATTAGCTATGTTTGACTTCAATTGACTTTCTTTTGATTCAATTAGCTTTGTTGAATGCATTTGAGTTTAATTTGATTCAATTAGCTTTATTGAATACATTTGAGTTTCATTTGATTCAATTAGCTTTGTTGAATGCAATTGAGTTCCACTTGATTTAATTAGCTATGTTTGACTTCATTTGACTTTCATTTGATTCAATTAGCTTTGTTTAATTCATTTGAGTTTCATTTGATCCAATTAGCTTTGTTGAATGCATTTGTGTTTCATTTGATTATATTCGCTATGTTTGACTTCATTTGACTTTCGTTTGATTCAATTAGCTTTGTTTGACTTCATTTTACTTTAATTTGATTCAATTTGCTTTGTTGAATGCATTTGAGTTTCATTTGATTCAATTAGCTTTGTTTGACTTCTATTGACTTTCTTTTGATTCAATTAGCTTTGTTGAATGCATTTGAGTTTAATTTGATTCAATTAGCTTTATTGAATGCATTTGAGTTTCATTTGATTCAATTAGCTTTGTTGAATGCAATTGAGTTCCATTTGATTTAATTAGCTATGTTTGACTTCACTTGACTTTCATTTGATTCAATTAGCTTTGTTTAATGCATTTGAGTTTCATTTGATTCAATTAGCTTTGTTGATTGCATTTGTGTTTCATTTGATTCTATTAGCTATGTTTGACTTCATTTGACTTTCATTTGATTCAATTAGCTTTTTTTGACTTCATTTTACTTTAATTTGATTCAATTGGCTTTGTTGAATGCATTTGAGTTTCATTTGATTCAATTAGCTTTATTTAAATTCATTTGACTTTCATTTGATATAATTAGCTTTGATTTAATTCATTTGACTTTAATTTGATTCAATTAGCTTGGTTGAATGCATTTGAGTTTCATTTAATTTAATTAGCTTTGTTGAATGAATTTGAGTTTCATTTGATTCTATTAGCTATGTTTGACTTTATTTGAGTTTTATTTGTTTCAATTAGCTTGGTTTGACTTCATTTAACTTTAGCTTTGTTTGATTTCATTTGACTTTAATTTGATTCAATTAGCATTGTAGAATGCATTTGAGTTTCTTTTGACTCAATTAGCTTTGTTGAATACATTTGAGTTTCATTTGATTCTATTAGCTATGTTTGACTTCATTGGACTTTCGGTTGATTCAATTAGTTTTTCTTGACTTAATTTTGCTTTAATTTGATTCAATTAACTTTGTTGAATGCATTTGAGTTTCATTTGATTCAATTAGCTTTGTTTACTCGCATTTGTGTTTCATTTGATTCAATTAGCTTTGTTTGATTTAATTTGACTTTAACTTGATTCAATTAGCATTGTAGAATGCATTTAAGTTTCATTTAATTTAATTAGCTTTATTGAATGCATTTGAGTTTCATTTGATTCTATCAGCTATGTTTGACTTTATTTGACTTTCATTTGATTCAATTAGCTAGGTTTGACTTCATTTAACTTTAATTTGATTCAATTATGTTTGTTTGATTTCATTTGACTTTAATTTTATTCAATTAGCTTTGTAGAATGAATTTGAGTTTCATTTGACTCAATTAGCTTTGTTGAATACATTGGAGTTTATTTGATTCTATTTGCAATGTTTGACTTCATTTGACTTTTATTTGATTCAATTAGCTTTGTTTGACTTCATTTTACTTTAATTTGATTCAATTAGCTTTGTTGAATGCATTCGAATTCATTTGATTCAATTAGCTTTATTTGAATTCATTTGACTTTCATTTGATACAATTAGCTTTGATTTAATTCATTTGACTTTAATTTGATTCAATTAGCTTGGTTGAATGCATTTGAGTTTCATTTGATTTAATTCATTTTACTTTAATTTTATTCAATTTGCTTTGTTGAATGTATTTGAGTTTTATTTGATTCAATTAGCTATGTTTGACTTCAATTGACTTTCTTTTGATTCAATTAGCTTTGTTGAATGCATTTGAGTTTAATTTGATTCAATTAGCTTTATTGAATACATTTGAGTTTCATTTGATTCAATTAGCTTTGTTGAATGCAATTGAGTTCCACTTGATTTAATTAGCTATGTTTGACTTCATTTGACTTTCATTTGATTCAATTAGCTTTGTTTAATTCATTTGAGTTTCATTTGATCCAATTAGCTTTGTTGAATGCATTTGTGTTTCATTTGATTATATTCGCTATGTTTGACTTCATTTGACTTTCGTTTGATTCAATTAGCTTTGTTTGACTTCATTTTACTTTAATTTGATTCAATTTGCTTTGTTGAATGCATTTGAGTTTCATTTGATTCAATTAGCTTTGTTTGACTTCTATTGACTTTCTTTTGATTCAATTAGCTTTGTTGAATGCATTTGAGTTTAATTTGATTCAATTAGCTTTATTGAATGCATTTGAGTTTCATTTGATTCAATTAGCTTTGTTGAATGCAATTGAGTTCCATTTGATTTAATTAGCTATGTTTGACTTCACTTGACTTTCATTTGATTCAATTAGCTTTGTTTAATGCATTTGAGTTTCATTTGATTCAATTAGCTTTGTTGATTGCATTTGTGTTTCATTTGATTCTATTAGCTATGTTTGACTTCATTTGACTTTCATTTGATTCAATTAGCTTTTTTTGACTTCATTTTACTTTAATTTGATTCAATTGGCTTTGTTGAATGCATTTGAGTTTCATTTGATTCAATTAGCTTTATTTAAATTCATTTGACTTTCATTTGATATAATTAGCTTTGATTTAATTCATTTGACTTTAATTTGATTCAATTAGCTTGGTTGAATGCATTTGAGTTTCATTTAATTTAATTAGCTTTGTTGAATGAATTTGAGTTTCATTTGATTCTATTAGCTATGTTTGACTTTATTTGAGTTTTATTTGTTTCAATTAGCTTGGTTTGACTTCATTTAACTTTAGCTTTGTTTGATTTCATTTGACTTTAATTTGATTCAATTAGCATTGTAGAATGCATTTGAGTTTCTTTTGACTCAATTAGCTTTGTTGAATACATTTGAGTTTCATTTGATTCTATTAGCTATGTTTGACTTCATTGGACTTTCAGTTGATTCAATTAGTTTTTCTTGACTTAATTTTGCTTTAATTTGATTCAATTAACTTTGTTGAATGCATTTGAGTTTCATTTGATTCAATTAGCTTTGTTTACTGCATTTGTGTTTCATTTGATTCAATTAGCATTGTTTGATTTAATTTGACTTTAACTTGATTCAATTAGCATTGTAGAATGCATTTAAGTTTCATTTAATTTAATTAGCTTTATTGAATGCATTTGAGTTTCATTTGATTCTATCAGCTATGTTTGACTTTATTTGACTTTCATTTGATTCAATTAGCTAGGTTTGACTTCATTTAACTTTAATTTGATTCAATTATGTTTGTTTGATTTCATTTGACTTTAATTTTATTCAATTAGCTTTGTAGAATGAATTTGAGTTTCATTTGACTTAATTAGCTTTGTTGAATACATTGGAGTTTATTTGATTCTATTTGCAATGTTTGACTTCATTTGACTTTTATTTGATTCAATTAGCTTTGTTTGACTTCATTTTACTTTAATTTGATTCAATTAGCTTTGTTGAATGCATTCGAATTCATTTGATTCAATTAGCTTTATTTGAATTCATTTGACTTTCATTTGATACAATTAGCTTTGATTTAATTCATTTGACTTTAATTTGATTCAATTAGCTTGGTTGAATGCATTTGAGTTTCATTTGATTTAATTCATTTTACTTTAATTTTATTCAATTTGCTTTGTTGAATGTATTTGAGTTTTATTTGATTCAATTAGCTATGTTTGACTTCAATTGACTTTCTTTTGATTCAATTAGCTTTGTTGAATGCATTTCAGTTTAATTTGATTCAATTAGCTTTATTGAATACATTTGAGTTTCATTTGATTCAATTAGCTTTGTTGAATGCAATTGAGTTCCATTTGATTTAATTAGCTATGTTTGACTTCACTTGACTTTCATTTGATTCAATTAGCTTTGTTTAATGCATTTGAGTTTCATTTGATTCAATTAGCTTTGTTGATTGCATTTGTGTTTCATTTGATTCTATTAGCTATGTTTGACTTCATTTGACTTTCATTTGATCCGATTAGCTTTTTTTGACTTCATTTTACTTTAATTTGATTCAATTGGCTTTGTTGAATGCATTTGAGTTTCATTTGATTCAATTAGCTTTATTTAAATTCATTTGACTTTCATTTGATATAATTAGCTTTGATTTAATTCATTTGACTTTAATTTGATTCAATTAGCTTGGTTGAATGCATTTGAGTTTCATTTAATTTAATTAGCTTTGTTGAATGCAATTGAGTTCCATTAGATTTAATTAGCTATGTTTGACTTCACGTGACTTTCATTTGATTCAATTAGCTTTGTTTGACTTCAATTGACTTTCTTTTAATTCCATTAGCTTTGTTGAATGCATTTGAGTTTAATTTGATTCAATTAGCTTTATTGAATACATTTGAGTTTCATTTGATTCAATTAGCTTTTTTGAATGCAATTAAGTTCCACTTAATTTAATTAGCTATGTTTGACTTCATTTGAATTTCATTTGATTCAATTAGCTTTGTTTAATGCATTTGAGTTTCATTTGATTCTATTAGCTATGTTTTACTTCATTTGAGTTGCATTAGATTCAATTAGCTTTGTTTGACTTCATTTTACTTTAATTTGATTCAATTTACTTTGTTGAATGCATTTGAGTTTCATTTGATTCAGCTATGTTTGACTTCAATTGACTTTCTTTTGATTCAATTAGCTTTGTTGAATGCATTTGAGTTTAATTTGATTCAATTAGCTTTATTGAATGCATTTAAGTTTCATTTGATTCAATTAGCTTTGTTGAATGCAATTGAGTTCCATTTGATTTAATTAGCTATGTTTGACTTCACATGACTTTCATTTGATTCAATTAGCTTTGTTTAATGCATTTGAGTTTCATTTGATTCAATTAGCTTTGTTGAATGCATTTGTGTTTCATTTGATTCGATTAGCTATGTTTGACTTTCATTTGACTTTCATTTGATTCAATTAGCTTTGTTTGACTTTATTTTACTTTAATTTGATTCAATTAGCTTTGTTGAATGCATTTGAGTTTCATTTGATTCAATTAGCTTTATTTGAATTCATTTGACTTTCATTTGATACAATTAGCTTTGATTGACTTCATTTGACTTTAATTTGATTCAATTAGCTTTGTTGAATGCATTTGAGTATCATTTGATTCAATTAGCTTTGTTGAATGCATTTGAGTTTCATTTGATTCTATTAGCTATGTTTGACTTTATTTGACATTTATTTGATTCAATTAGCTTGGTTTGACTTCATTTAACTAATTTGATTCAATTAGCTTTGTTTGATTTCATTTGACTTTAATTTGATTCAATTAGCTTTGTAGGATGCATTTGAGTTTCATTTGACTCAATAAGATTTGTTGAATACATTTGAGTTTCATTTGATTATATTAGCTATGTTTGACTTTATTTGACTTTCATTTGATTCAATTAGCTTTGTTTGACTTCATTTTACTTTAATTTGATTCAATTTGCTTTTGTTGAATGTATTTGAGTTTTATTTGATTCAATTAGCTATGTTTGACATCAATTGACTTTCTTTTGATTCAATTAGCTTTGTTGAATGCATTTGAGATTAATTTGATTCAATTAGCTTTATTGAATACATTTAAGTTTCATTTGATTCAATTAGCTTTGTTGAATGCAATTGAGTTCCACTTAATTTAATTAGCTATGTTTGACTTCATTTGACTTTCATTTGATTCAATTAGCTTTGTTTAATGCATTTGAGTTTCATTTGATTCAATTAGCTTTATTGAATGCATTTGAGTTTCATTTGATTCAATTAGCTTTGTTGAATGCAATTGAGTTTCATTTGATTCAATTAGCTTTGTTGAATGCAATTTGATTCAATTAGCTTTATTGAATGCAATTGAGTTTCATTTGATTCAATTAGCTTTGTTTGACTTCATTTTACTTTAATTTGATTCAATTAGCTATGTTTGACTTAAATTGACTTTCTTTTCATTCAATTAGCTTTGTTGAATGCATTTAAGTTTAATTTGATTCAATTAGCTTTATTGAATGCATTTGAGTTTCATTTGATTCAATTAGCTTTGTTGAATGCAATTGAGTTCCATTAGATTTAATTAGCTATGTTTGACTTCACTTGACTTTCATTTGATTCAATTAGCTTTGTTTAATGCATTTGAGTTTCATTTGATTCAATTAGCTTTGTTGATTGCATTTGTGTTTCATTTGATTCTATTAGCTATGTTTGACTTCATTTGACTTTCATTTGATTCAATTAGCTTTGTTTGACTTCATTTTACTTTAATTTGATTCAATTAGCTTTGTTGAATGCATTTGAGTTTCATTTGATTCAATTAGATTTATTTGAATTCATTTGACTTTCATTTGATATAATTAGCTTTGATTTAATTCATTTGACTTTAATTTGATTCAATTAGCTTGGTTGAATGCATTTGAGTTTCATTTAATTTAATTAGCTTTGTTGAATGAATTTGAGTTTCATTTGATTCTATTAGCTATGTTTGACTTTATTTGAGTTTTATTTGATTCAATTAGCTTGGTTTGACTTCATTTAACTTTAATTTGATTCATTTAGCTTTGTTTGATTTCATTTGACTTTAATTTGATTCAATTAGCATTGTAAAATGCATTTGAGTTTCATTTGACTCAATTAGCTTTGTTGAATACATTTGAGTTTCATTTGATTCTATTAGCTATGTTTGACTTCATTTGACTTTCATTTGATTCAATTAGTTTTTCTTGACTTAATTTTGCTTTAATTTGATTCAATTAACTTTGTTGAATGCATTTGAGTTTCATTTGATTCAATTAGCTTTGTTGAATGCATTTGTGTTTCATTTGATTCAATTAGCTTTGTTTGATTTAATTTGACTTTAATTTGATTCAATTAGCATTGTAGAATGCATTTCAGTTTCATTTAATTTAATTAGCTTTATTGAATGTATTTGAGTTTCATTTGATTCTATCAGCTATGTTTGACTTTATTTGATTTTCATTTGATTCAATTAGCTAGGTTTGACTTCATTTAACTTTAATTTGATTCAATTATGTTTGTTTGATTTCATTTGACTTTAATTTTATTCAATTAGCTTTGTAGAATGAATTTGAGTTTCATTTGACTCAATTAGCTTTGTTGAATACATTTGAGTTTATTTGATTCTATTAGCAATGTTTGACTTCATTTGACTTTTATTTGATTCAATTAGCTTTGTTTGACTTCATTTTACTTTAATTTGATTCAATTAGCTTTGTTGAATGCATTCGAATTCATTTGATTCAATTAGCTTTATTTGAATTCATTTGACTTTCATTTGATACAATTAGCTTTGATTTAATTCATTTGACTTTAATTTGATTCAATTAGCTTGGTTGAATGCATTTGAGTTTCATTTGATTTAATTCATTTTACTTTAATTTTATTCAATTTGCTTTGTTGAATGTATTTGAGTTTTATTTGATTCAATTAGCTATGTTTGACTTCAATTGACTTTCTTTTGATTCAATTAGCTTTGTTGAATGCATTTGAGTTTAATTTGATTCAATTAGCTTTATTGAATACATTTGAGTTTCATTTGATTCAATTAGCTTTGTTGAATGCAATTGAGTTCCACTTGATTTAATTAGCTATGTTTGACTTCATTTGACTTTCATTTGATTCAATTAGCTTTGTTTAATTCATTTGAGTTTCATTTGATCCAATTAGCTTTGTTGAATGCATTTGTGTTTCATTTGATTATATTCGCTATGTTTGACTTCATTTGACTTTCGTTTGATTCAATTAGCTTTGTTTGACTTCATTTTACTTTAATTTGATTCAATTTGCTTTGTTGAATGCATTTGAGTTTCATTTGATTCAATTAGCTTTGTTTGACTTCTATTGACTTTCTTTTGATTCAATTAGCTTTGTTGAATGCATTTGAGTTTAATTTGATTCAATTAGCTTTATTGAATGCATTTGAGTTTCATTTGATTCAATTAGCTTTGTTGAATGCAATTGAGTTCCATTTGATTTAATTAGCTATGTTTGACTTCACTTGACTTTCATTTGATTCAATTAGCTTTGTTTAATGCATTTGAGTTTCATTTGATTCAATTAGCTTTGTTGATTGCATTTGTGTTTCATTTGATTCTATTAGCTATGTTTGACTTCATTTGACTTTCATTTGATTCAATTAGCTTTTTTTGACTTCATTTTACTTTAATTTGATTCAATTGGCTTTGTTGAATGCATTTGAGTTTCATTTGATTCAATTAGCTTTATTTAAATTCATTTGACTTTCATTTGATATAATTAGCTTTGATTTAATTCATTTGACTTTAATTTGATTCAATTAGCTTGGTTGAATGCATTTGAGTTTCATTTAATTTAATTAGCTTTGTTGAATGAATTTGAGTTTCATTTGATTCTATTAGCTATGTTTGACTTTATTTGAGTTTTATTTGTTTCAATTAGCTTGGTTTGACTTCATTTAACTTTAGCTTTGTTTGATTTCATTTGACTTTAATTTGATTCAATTAGCATTGTAGAATGCATTTGAGTTTCTTTTGACTCAATTAGCTTTGTTGAATACATTTGAGTTTCATTTGATTCTATTAGCTATGTTTGACTTCATTGGACTTTCGGTTGATTCAATTAGTTTTTCTTGACTTAATTTTGCTTTAATTTGATTCAATTAACTTTGTTGAATGCATTTGAGTTTCATTTGATTCAATTAGCTTTGTTTACTGCATTTGTGTTTCATTTGATTCAATTAGCTTTGTTTGATTTAATTTGACTTTAACTTGATTCAATTAGCATTGTAGAATGCATTTAAGTTTCATTTAATTTAATTAGCTTTATTGAATGCATTTGAGTTTCATTTGATTCTATCGGCTATGTTTGACTTTATTTGACTTTCATTTGATTCAATTAGCTAGGTTTGACTTCATTTAACTTTAATTTGATTCAATTATGTTTGTTTGATTTCATTTGACTTTAATTTTATTCAATTAGCTTTGTAGAATGAATTTGAGTTTCATTTGACTCAATTAGCTTTGTTGAATACATTGGAGTTTATTTGATTCTATTTGCAATGTTTGACTTCATTTGACTTTTATTTGATTCAATTAGCTTTGTTTGACTTCATTTTACTTTAATTTGATTCAATTAGCTTTGTTGAATGCATTCGAATTCATTTGATTCAATTAGCTTTATTTGAATTCATTTGACTTTCATTTGATACAATTAGCTTTGATTTAATTCATTTGACTTTAATTTGATTCAATTAGCTTGGTTGAATGCATTTGAGTTTCATTTGATTTAATTCATTTTACTTTAATTTTATTCAATTTGCTTTGTTGAATGTATTTGAGTTTTATTTGATTCAATTAGCTATGTTTGACTTCAATTGACTTTCTTTTGATTCAATTAGCTTTATTGAATGCATTTGAGTTTAATTTGATTCAATTAGCTTTATTGAATACATTTGAGTTTCATTTGATTCAATTAGCTTTGTTGAATGCAATTGAGTTCCACTTGATTTAATTAGCTATGTTTGACTTCATTTGACTTTCATTTGATTCAATTAGCTTTGTTTAATTCATTTGAGTTTCATTTGATCCAATTAGCTTTGTTGAATGCATTTGTGTTTCATTTGATTATATTCGCTATGTTTGACTTCATTTGACTTTCGTTTGATTCAATTAGCTTTGTTTGACTTCATTTTACTTTAATTTGATTCAATTTGCTTTGTTGAATGCATTTGAGTTTCATTTGATTCAATTAGCTTTGTTTGACTTCTATTGACTTTCTTTTGATTCAATTAGCTTTGTTGAATGCATTTGAGTTTAATTTGATTCAATTAGCTTTATTGAATGCATTTGAGTTTCATTTGATTCAATTAGCTTTGTTGAATGCAATTGAGTTCCATTTGATTTAATTAGCTATGTTTGACTTCACTTGACTTTCATTTGATTCAATTAGCTTTGTTTAATGCATTTGAGTTTCATTTGATTCAATTAGCTTTGTTGATTGCATTTGTGTTTCATTTGATTCTATTAGCTATGTTTGACTTCATTTGACTTTCATTTGATTCAATTAGCTTTGTTGAATGCATTTGAGTTTCATTTGATTCAATTAGCTTTGTTGAATGCATTTGAGTTTCATTTGATTCAATTAGCTTTATTTAAATTCATTTGACTTTCATTTGATATAATTAGCTTTGATTTAATTCATTTGACTTTAATTTGATTCAATTAGCTTGGTTGAATGCATTTGAGTTTCATTTAATTTAATTAGCTTTGTTGAATGAATTTGAGTTTCATTTGATTCTATTAGCTATGTTTGACTTTATTTGAGTTTTATTTGTTTCAATTAGCTTGGTTTGACTTCATTTAACTTTAGCTTTGTTTGATTTCATTTGACTTTAATTTGATTCAATTAGCATTGTAGAATGCATTTGAGTTTCTTTTGACTCAATTAGCTTTGTTGAATACATTTGAGTTTCATTTGATTCTATTAGCTATGTTTGACTTCATTGGACTTTCGGTTGATTCAATTAGTTTTTCTTGACTTAATTTTGCTTTAATTTGATTCAATTAACTTTGTTGAATGCATTTGAGTTTCATTTGATTCAATTAGCTTTGTTTACTTGCATTTGTGTTTCATTTGATTCAATTAGCTTTGTTTGATTTAATTTGACTTTAACTTGATTCAATTAGCATTGTAGAATGCATTTAAGTTTCATTTAATTTAATTAGCTTTATTGAATGCATTTGAGTTTCATTTGATTCTATCGGCTATGTTTGACTTTATTTGACTTTCATTTGATTCAATTAGCTAGGTTTGACTTCATTTAACTTTAATTTGATTCAATTATGTTTGTTTGATTTCATTTGACTTTAATTTTATTCAATTAGCTTTGTAGAATGAATTTGAGTTTCATTTGACTTAATTAGCTTTGTTGAATACATTGGAGTTTATTTGATTCTATTTGCAATGTTTGACTTCATTTGACTTTTATTTGATTCAATTAGCTTTGTTTGACTTCATTTTACTTTAATTTGATTCAATTAGCTTTGTTGAATGCATTCGAATTCATTTGATTCAATTAGCTTTATTTGAATTCATTTGACTTTCATTTGATACAATTAGCTTTGATTTAATTCATTTGACTTTAATTTGATTCAATTAGCTTGGTTGAATGCATTTGAGTTTCATTTGATTTAATGCATTTTACTTTAATTTTATTCAATTTGCTTTGTTGAATGTATTTGAGTTTTATTTGATTCAATTAGCTATGTTTGACTTCAATTGACTTTCTTTTGATTCAATTAGCTTTGTTGAATGCATTTCAGTTTAATTTGATTCAATTAGCTTTATTGAATACATTTGAGTTTCATTTGATTCAATTAGCTTTGTTGAATGCAATTGAGTTCCACTTGATTTAATTAGCTATGTTTGACTTCATTTGACTTTCATTTGATTCAATTAGCTTTGTTTAATGCATTTGAGTTTCATTTGATCCAATTAGCTTTGTTGAATGCATATGTGTTTCATTTGATTATATTCGCTATGTTTGACTTCATTTGACTTTCGTTTGATTCAATTAGCTTTGTTTGACTTCATTTTACTTTAATTTGATTCAATTTACTTTGTTGAATGCATTTGAGTTTCATTTGATTCAATTAGCTTTGTTTGACTTCTATTGACTTTCTTTTGATTCAATTAGCTTTGTTGAATGCATTTGAGTTTAATTTGATTCAATTAGCTTTATTGAATGCATTTGAGTTTCATTTGATTCAATTAGCTTTGTTGAATGCAATTGAGTTCCATTTGATTTAATTAGCTATGTTTGACTTCACTTGACTTTCATTTGATTCAATTAGCTTTGTTTAATGCATTTGAGTTTCATTTGATTCAATTAGCTTTGTTGATTGCATTTGTGTTTCATTTGAATCTATTAGCTATGTTTGACTTCATTTGACTTTCATTTGATCCGATTAGCTTTTTTTGACTTCATTTTACTTTAATTTGATTCAATTGGCTTTGTTGAATGCATTTGAGTTTCATTTGATTCAATTAGCTTTATTTAAATTCATTTGACTTTCATTTGATATAATTAGCTTTGATTTAATTCATTTGACTTTAATTTGATTCAATTAGCTTGGTTGAATGCATTTGAGTTTCATTTAATTTAATTAGCTTTGTTGAATGCAATTGAGTTCCATTAGATTCAATTAGCTATGTTTGACATCACGTGACTTTCATTTGAATCAATTAGCTTTGTTTGACTTCAATTGACTTTCTTTTAATTCCATTAGCTTTGTTGAATGCATTTGAGTTTAATTTGATTCAATTAGCTTTATTGAATACATTTGAGTTTCATTTGATTCAATTAGCTTTTTTGAATGCAATTAAGTTCCACTTAATTTAATTAGCTATGTTTGACTTCATTTGAATTTCATTTGATTCAATTAGCTTTGTTTAATGCATTTGAGTTTCATTTGATTCTATTAGCTATGTTTTACTTCATTTGAGTTGCATTAGATTCAATTAGCTTTGTTTGACTTCATTTTACTTTAATTTGATTCAATTTACTTTGTTGAATGCATTTGAGTTTCATTTGATTCAGCTATGTTTGACTTCAATTGACTTTCTTTTGATTCAATTAGCTTTGTTGAATGCATTTGAGTTTAATTTGATTCAATTAGCTTTATTGAATGCATTTAAGTTTCATTTGATTCAATTAGCTTTGTTGAATGCAATTGAGTTCCATTTGATTTAATTAGCTATGTTTGACTTCACATGACTTTCATTTGATTCAATTAGCTTTGTTTAATGCATTTGAGTTTCATTTGATTCAATTAGCTTTGTTGAATGCATTTGTGTTTCATTTGATTCGATTAGCTATGTTTGACTTTCATTTGACTTTCATTTGATTCAATTAGCTTTGTTTGACTTTATTTTACTTTAATTTGATTCAATTAGCTTTGTTGAATGCATTTGAGTTTCATTTGATTCAATTAGCTTTATTTGAATTCATTTGACTTTCATTTGATACAATTAGCTTTGATTGACTTCATTTGACTTTAATTTGATTCAATTAGCTTTGTTGAATGCATTTGAGTATCATTTGATTCAATTAGCTTTGTTGAATGCATTTGAGTTTCATTTGATTCTATTAGCTATGTTTGACTTTATTTGACATTTATTTGATTCAATTAGCTTGGTTTGACTTCATTTAACTAATTTGATTCAATTAGCTTTGTTTGATTTCATTTGACTTTAATTTGATTCAATTAGCTTTGTAGGATGCATTTGAGTTTCATTTGACTCAATTAGATTTGTTGAATACATTTGAGTTTCATTTGATTATATTAGCTATGTTTGACTTTATTTGACTTTCATTTGATTCAATTAGCTTTGTTTGACTTCATTTTACTTTAATTTGATTCAATTTGCTTTTGTTGAATGTATTTGAGTTTTATTTGATTCAATTAGCTATGTTTGACATCAATTGACTTTCTTTTGATTCAATTAGCTTTGTTGAATGCATTTGAGATTAATTTGATTCAATTAGCTTTATTGAATACATTTAAGTTTCATTTGATTCAATTAGCTTTGTTGAATGCAATTGAGTTCCACTTAATTTAATTAGCTATGTTTGACTTCATTTGACTTTCATTTGATTCAATTAGCTTTGTTTAATGCATTTGAGTTTCATTTGATTCTATTAGCTTTATTGAATGCATTTGAGTTTCATTTGATTCAATTAGCTTTGTTGAATGCAATTGAGTTTCATTTGATTCAATTAGCTTTGTTGAATGCAATTTGATTCAATTAGCTTTATTGAATGCAATTGAGTTTCATTTGATTCAATTAGCTTTGTTTGACTTCATTTTACTTTAATTTGATTCAATTAGCTATGTTTGACTTAAATTGACTTTCTTTTCATTCAATTAGCTTTGTTGAATGCATTTAAGTTTAATTTGATTCAATTAGCTTTATTGAATGCATTTGAGTTTCATTTGATTCAATTAGCTTTGTTGAATGCAATTGAGTTCCATTAGATTTAATTAGCTATGTTTGACTTCACTTGACTTTCATTTGATTCAATTAGCTTTGTTTAATGCATTTGAGTTTCATTTGATTCAATTAGCTTTGTTGATTGCATTTGTGTTTCATTTGATTCTATTAGCTATGTTTGACTTCATTTGACTTTCATTTGATTCAATTAGCTTTGTTTGACTTCATTTTACTTTAATTTGATTCAATTAGCTTTGTTGAATGCATTTGAGTTTCATTTGATTCAATTAGATTTATTTGAATTCATTTGACTTTCATTTGATATAATTAGCTTTGATTTAATTCATTTGACTTTAATTTGATTCAATTAGCTTGGTTGAATGCATTTGAGTTTCATTTAATTTAATTAGCTTTGTTGAATGAATTTGAGTTTCATTTGATTCTATTAGCTATGTTTGACTTTATTTGAGTTTTATTTGATTCAATTAGCTTGGTTTGACTTCATTTAACTTTAATTTGATTCATTTAGCTTTGTTTGATTTCATTTGACTTTAATTTGATTCAATTAGCATTGTAAAATGCATTTGAGTTTCATTTGACTCAATTAGCTTTGTTGAATACATTTGAGTTTCATTTGATTCTATTAGCTATGTTTGACTTCATTTGACTTTCATTTGATTCAATTAGTTTTTCTTGACTTAATTTTGCTTTAATTTGATTCAATTAACTTTGTTGAATGCATTTGAGTTTCATTTGATTCAATTAGCTTTGTTGAATGCATTTGTGTTTCATTTGATTCAATTAGCTTTGTTTGATTTAATTTGACTTTAATTTGATTCAATTAGCATTGTAGAATGCATTTCAGTTTCATTTAATTTAATTAGCTTTATTGAATGTATTTGAGTTTCATTTGATTCTATCAGCTATGTTTGACTTTATTTGACTTTCATTTGATTCAATTAGCTAGGTTTGACTTCATTTAACTTTAATTTGATTCAATTATGTTTGTTTGATTTCATTTGACTTTAATTTTATTCAATTAGCTTTGTAGAATGAATTTGAGTTTCATTTGACTCAATTAGCTTTGTTGAATGCATTTGAGTTTCATTTGATTCTATTAGCAATGTTTGACTTCATTTGACTTTTATTTGATTCAATTAGCTTTGTTTGACTTCATTTTACTTTAATTTGATTCAATTAGCTTTGTTGAATGCATTCGAATTCATTTGATTCAATTAGCTTTATTTGAATTCATTTGACTTTCATTTGATACAATTAGCTTTGATTTAATTCATTTGACTTTAATTTGATTCAATTAGCTTGGTTGAATGCATTTGAGTTTCATTTGATTTAATTCATTTTACTTTAATTTTATTCAATTTGCTTTGTTGAATGTATTTGAGTTTTATTTGATTCAATTAGCTATGTTTGACTTCAATTGACTTTCTTTTGATTCAATTAGCTTTGTTGAATGCATTTGAGTTTAATTTGATTCAATTAGCTTTATTGAATACATTTGAGTTTCATTTGATTCAATTAGCTTTGTTGAATGCAATTGAGTTCCACTTGATTTAATTAGCTATGTTTGACTTCATTTGACTTTCATTTGATTCAATTAGCTTTGTTTAATTCATTTGAGTTTCATTTGATCCAATTAGCTTTGTTGAATGCATTTGTGTTTCATTTGATTATATTCGCTATGTTTGACTTCATTTGACTTTCGTTTGATTCAATTAGCTTTGTTTGACTTCATTTTACTTTAATTTGATTCAATTTGCTTTGTTGAATGCATTTGAGTTTCATTTGATTCAATTAGCTTTGTTTGACTTCTATTGACTTTCTTTTGATTCAATTAGCTTTGTTGAATGCATTTGAGTTTAATTTGATTCAATTAGCTTTATTGAATGCATTTGAGTTTCATTTGATTCAATTAGCTTTGTTGAATGCGATTGAGTTCCATTTGATTTAATTAGCTATGTTTGACTTCACTTGACTTTCATTTGATTCAATTAGCTTTGTTTAATGCATTTGAGTTTCATTTGATTCAATTAGCTTTGTTGATTGCATTTGTGTTTCATTTGATTCTATTAGCTATGTTTGACTTCATTTGACTTCATTTGATTCAATTAGCTTTTTTTGACTTCATTTTACTTTAATTTGATTCAATTGGCTTTGTTGAATGCATTTGAGTTTCATTTGATTCAATTAGCTTTATTTAAATTCATTTGACTTTCATTTGATATAATTAGCTTTGATTTAATTCATTTGACTTTAATTTGATTCAATTAGCTTGGTTGAATGCATTTGAGTTTCATTTAATTTAATTAGCTTTGTTGAATGAATTTGAGTTTCATTTGATTCTATTAGCTATGTTTGACTTTATTTGAGTTTTATTTGTTTCAATTAGCTTGGTTTGACTTCATTTAACTTTAGCTTTGTTTGATTTCATTTGACTTTAATTTGATTCAATTAGCATTGTAGAATGCATTTGAGTTTCTTTTGACTCAATTAGCTTTGTTGAATACATTTGAGTTTCATTTGATTCTATTAGCTATGTTTGACTTCATTGGACTTTCAGTTGATTCAATTAGTTTTTCTTGACTTAATTTTGCTTTAATTTGATTCAATTAACTTTGTTGAATGCATTTGAGTTTCATTTGATTCAATTAGCTTTGTTGAATGCATTTGAGTTTCATTTGATTCAATTAGCTTTGTTTGATTTAATTTGACTTTAACTTGATTCAATTAGCATTGTAGAATGCATTTAAGTTTCATTTAATTTAATTAGCTTTATTGAATGCATTTGAGTTTCATTTGATTCTATCGGCTATGTTTGACTTTATTTGACTTTCATTTGATTCAATTAGCTAGGTTTGACTTCATTTAACTTTAATTTGATTCAATTATGTTTGTTTGATTTCATTTGACTTTAATTTTATTCAATTAGCTTTGTAGAATGAATTTGAGTTTCATTTGACTCAATTAGCTTTGTTGAATACATTGGAGTTTATTTGATTCTATTTGCAATGTTTGACTTCATTTGACTTTTATTTGATTCAATTAGCTTTGTTTGACTTCATTTTACTTTAATTTGATTCAATTAGCTTTGTTGAATGCATTCGAATTCATTTGATTCAATTAGCTTTATTTGAATTCATTTGACTTTCATTTGATATAATTAGCTTTGATTTAATTCATTTGACTTTAATTTGATTCAATTAGCTTGGTTGAATGCATTTGAGTTTCATTTGATTTAATGCATTTTACTTTAATTTTATTCAATTTGCTTTGTTGAATGTATTTGAGTTTTATTTGATTCAATTAGCTATGTTTGAATTCAATTGACTTTCTTTTGATTCAATTAGCTTTGTTGAATGCATTTCAGTTTAATTTGATTCAATTAGCTTTATTGAATACATTTGAGTTTCATTTGATTCAATTAGCTTTGTTGAATGCAATTGAGTTCCACTTGATTTAATTAGCTATGTTTGACTTCATTTGACTTTCATTTGATTCAATTAGCTTTGTTTAATGCATTTGAGTTTCATTTGATCCAATTAGCTTTGTTGAATGCATATGTGTTTCATTTGATTATATTCGCTATGTTTGACTTCATTTGACTTTCGTTTGATTCAATTAGCTTTGTTTGACTTCATTTTACTTTAATTTGATTCAATTTGCTTTGTGGAATGCATTTGAGTTTCATTTGATTCAATTAGCTTTGTTTGACTTCTATTGACTTTCTTTTGATTCAATTAGCTTTGTTGAATGCATTTGAGTTTAATTTGATTCAATTAGCTTTATTGAATGCATTTGAGTTTCATTTGATTCAATTAGCTTTGTTGAATGCAATTGAGTTCCATTTGATTTAATTAGCTATGTTTGACTTCACTTGACTTTCATTTGATTCAATTAGCTTTGTTTAATGCATTTGAGTTTCATTTGATTCAATTAGCTTTGTTGATTGCATTTGTGTTTCATTTGATTCTATTAGCTATGTTTGACTTCATTTGACTTTCATTTGATCCGATTAGCTTTTTTTGACTTCATTTTACTTTAATTTGATTCAATTGGCTTTGTTGAATGCATTTGAGTTTCATTTGATTCAATTAGCTTTATTTAAATTCATTTGACTTTCATTTGATATAATTAGCTTTGATTTAATTCATTTGACTTTAATTTGATTCAATTAGCTTGGTTGAATGCATTTGAGTTTCATTTAATTTAATTAGCTTTGTTGAATGAATTTGAGTTTCATTTGATTCTATTAGCTATGTTTGACTTTATTTGAGTTTTATTTGATTCAATTAGCTTGGTTTGACTTCATTTAACTTTAGCTTTGTTTGATTTCATTTGACTTTAATTTGATTCAATTAGCATTGTAGAATGCATTTGAGTTTCTTTTGACTCAATTAGCTTTGTTGAATACATTTGAGTTTCATTTGATTCTATTAGCTATGTTTGACTTCATTGGACTTTCAGTTGATTCAATTAGTTTTTCTTGACTTAATTTTGCTTTAATTTGATTCGTTGAATGCATTTGAGTTTCATTTGATTCAATTAGCTTTGTTTAATGCATTTGTGTTTCATTTAATTCAATTAGCTTTGTTTGATTTCATTTGACTTTAACTTGATTCAATTAGCATTGTAGAACGCATTTAAGTTTCATTTAATTTAATTAGCTTAATTGAATGCATTTGAGTTTAATTTGATTCTATCAGCTATGTTTGACTTTATTTGACTTTCCTTTGATTCAATTAGCTAGGTTTGACTTCATTTAACTTTAATTTGATTCAATTATGTTTGTTTGATTTCATTTGACTTTAATTTTATTCAATTAGCTTTGTAGAATGAATGTGAGTTTCATTTGACTCAATTAGCTTTGTTGAATACATTGGAGTTTATTTGATTCTATTTGCAATGTTTGACTTCATTTGACTTTTATTTGATTCAATTAGCTTTGTTTGACTTCATTTTACTTTAATTTGATTCAATTAGCTTTGTTGAATGCATTCGAATTCATTTGATTCAATTAGCTTTATTTGAATTCATTTGACTTTCATTTGATACAATTAGCTTTGATTTAATTCATTTGACTTTAATTTGATTCAATTAGCTTGGTTGAATGCATTTGAGTTTCATTTGATTTAATTCATTTTACTTTAATTTTATTCAATTTGCTTTGTTGAATGTATTTGAGTTTTATTTGATTCAATTAGCTATGTTTGACTTCAATTGACTTTCTTTTGATTCAATTAGCTTTGTTGAATGCATTTGAGTTTAATTTGATTCAATTAGCTTTATTGAATACATTTGAGTTTCATTTGATTCAATTAGCTTTGTTGAATGCAATTGAGTTCCACTTGATTTAATTAGCTATGTTTGACTTCATTTGACTTTCATTTGATTCAATTAGCTTTGTTTAATGCATTTGAGTTTCATTTGATCCAATTAGCTTTGTTGAATGCATTTGTGTTTCATTTGATTATATTCGCTATGTTTGACTTCATTTGACTTTCGTTTGATTCAATTAGCTTTGTTTGACTTCATTTTACTTTAATTTGATTCAATTTGCTTTGTTGAATGCATTTGAGTTTCATTTGATTCAATTAGCATTGTTTGACTTCTATTGACTTTCTTTTGATTCAATTAGCTTTGTTGAATGCATTTGAGTTTAATTTGATTCAATTAGCTTTATTGAATGCATTTGAGTTTCATTTGATTCAATTAGCTTTGTTGAATGCAATTGAGTTCCATTTGATTTAATTAGCTATGTTTGACTTCACTTGACTTTCATTTGATTCAATTAGCTTTGTTTAATGCATTTGAGTTTCATTTGATTCAATTAGCTTTGTTGATTGCATTTGTGTTTCATTTGATTCTATTAGCTATGTTTGACTTCATTTGACTTTCATTTGATTCAATTAGCTTTTTTTGACTTCATTTTACTTTAATTTGATTCAATTGGCTTTGTTGAATGCATTTGAGTTTCATTTGATTCAATTAGCTTTATTTAAATTCATTTGACTTTCATTTGATATAATTAGCTTTGATTTAATTCATTTGACTTTAATTTGATTCAATTAGCTTGTTTGAATGCATTTGAGTTTCATTTAATTTAATTAGCTTTGTTGAATGAATTTGAGTTTCATTTGATTCTATTAGCTATGTTTGACTTTATTTGAGTTTTATTTGATTCAATTAGCTTGGTTTGACTTCATTTAACTTTAGCTTTGTTTGATTTCATTTGACTTTAATTTGATTCAATTAGCATTGTAGAATGCATTTGAGTTTCTTTTGACTCAATTAGCTTTGTTGAATACATTTGAGTTTCATTTGATTCTATTAGCTATGTTTGACTTCATTGGACTTTCAGTTGATTCAATTAGTTTTTCTTGACTTAATTTTGCTTTAATTTGATTCGTTGAATGCATTTGAGTTTCATTTGATTCAATTAGCTTTGTTTAATGCATTTGTGTTTCATTTGATTCAATTAGCTTTGTTTGATTTCATTTGACTTTAACTTGATTCAATTAGCATTGTAGAATGCATTTAAGTTTCATTTAATTTAATTAGCTTTATTGAATGCATTTGAGTTTCATTTGATTCTATCAGCTATGTTTGACTTTATTTGACTTTCATTTGATTCAATTAGCTAGGTTTGACTTCATTTAACTTTAATTTGATTCAATTATGTTTGTTTGATTTCATTTGACTTTAATTTTATTCAATTAGCTTTGTAGAATGAATGTGAGTTTCATTTGACTCAATTAGCTTTGTTGAATACATTGGAGTTTATTTGATTCTATTTGCAATGTTTGACTTCATTTGACTTTTATTTGATTCAATTAGCTTTGTTTGACTTCATTTTACTTTAATTTGATTCAATTAGCTTTGTTGAATGCATTCGAATTCATTTGATTCAATTAGCTTTATTTGAATTCATTTGACTTTCATTTGATACAATTAGCTTTGATTTAATTCATTTGACTTTAATTTGATTCAATTAGCTTGGTTGAATGCATTTGAGTTTCATTTGATTTAATTCATTTTACTTTAATTTTATTCAATTTGCTTTGTTGAATGTATTTGAGTTTTATTTGATTCAATTAGCTATGTTTGACTTCAATTGACTTTCTTTTGATTCAATTAGCTTTGTTGAATGCATTTGAGTTTAATTTGATTCAATTAGCTTTATTGAATACATTTGAGTTTCATTTGATTCAATTAGCTTTGTTGAATGCAATTGAGTTCCACTTGATTTAATTAGCTATGTTTGACTTCATTTGACTTTCATTTGATTCAATTAGCTTTGTTTAATGCATTTGAGTTTCATTTGATCCAATTAGCATTGTTGAATGCATTTGTGTTTCATTTGATTATATTCGCTATGTTTGACTTCATTTGACTTTCGTTTGATTCAATTAGCTTTGTTTGACTTCATTTTACTTTAATTTGATTCAATTTGCTTTGTTGAATGCATTTGAGTTTCATTTGATTCAATTAGCTTTGTTTGACTTCTATTGACTTTCTTTTGATTCAATTAGCTTTGTTGAATGCATTTGAGTTTAATTTGATTCAATTAGCTTTATTGAATGCATTTGAGTTTCATTTGATTCAATTAGCTTTGTTGAATGCAATTGAGTTCCATTTAATTTAATTAGCTATGTTTAACTTCACTTGACTTTCATTTGATTCAATTAGCTTTGTTTAATGCATTTGAGTTTCATTTGATTCAATTAGCTTTGTTGATTGCATTTGTGTTTCATTTGATTCTATTAGCTATGTTTGACTTCATTTGACTTTCATTTGATTCAATTAGCTTTTTTTTGACTTCATTTTACTTTAATTTGATTCAATTGGCTTTGTTGAATGCATTTGAGTTTCATTTGATTCAATTAGCTTTATTTAAATTCATTTGACTTTCATTTGATATAATTAGCTTTGATTTAATTCATTTGACTTTAATTTGATTCAATTAGCTTGTTTGAATGCATTTGAGTTTCATTTAATTTAATTAGCTTTGTTGAATGAGTTTGAGTTTCATTTGATTCTATTAGCTATGTTTGACTTTATTTGAGTTTTATTTGATTCAATTAGCTTGGTTTGACTTCATTTAACTTTAGCTTTGTTTGATTTCATTTGACTTTAATTTGATTCAATTAGCATTGTAGAATGCATTTGAGTTTCTTTTGACTCAATTAGCTTTGTTGAATACATTTGAGTTTCATTTGATTCTATTAGCTATGTTTGACTTCATTTGACTTTCAGTTGATTCAATTAGTTTTTCTTGACTTAATTTTGCTTTAATTTGATTCAATTAACTTTGTTGAATGCATTTGAGTTTCATTTGATTCAATTAGCTTTGTTTAATGCATTTGTGTTTCATTTGATTCAATTAGCTTTGTTTGATTTCATTTGACTTTAACTTGATTCAATTAGCATTGTAGAATGCATTTAAGTTTCATTTAATTTAATTAGCTTTATTGAATGCATTTGAGTTTCATTTGATTCTATCAGCTATGTTTGACTTTCATTTGATTCAATTAGCTAGCTTTGACTTCATTTAACTTTAATTTGATTCAATTATGTTTGTTTGATTTCATTTGACTTTAATTTTATTCAATTAGCTTTGTAGAATGAATTTGAGTTTCATTTGACTCAAATACATTGGAGTTTATTTGATTCTATTTGCAATGTTTGACTTCATTTGACTTTTATTTGATTCAATTAGCTTTGTTTGACTGCTTTTTACTTTAATTTGATTCAATTAGCTTTGTTGAATGCATTCGAATTCATTTGATTCAATTAGCTTTATTTGAATTCATTTGACTTTCATTTAATACAATTAGCTTTGATTTAATTCATTTGACTTTAATTTGATTCAATTAGCTTGGTTGAATGCATTTGAGTTTCATTTGATTTAATTCATTTTACTTTAATTTTATTCAATTTGCTTTGTTGAATGTATTTGAGTTTTATTTGATTCAATTAGCTATGTTTGACTTCAATTGACTTTCTTTTGATTCAATTAGCTTTGTTGAATGCATTTGAGTTTAATTTGATTCAATTAGCTTTATTGAATACATTTGAGTTTCATTTGATTCAATTAGCTTTGTTGAATGCAATTGAGTTCCACTTGATTTAATTAGCTATGTTTGACTTCATTTGACTTTCATTTGATTCAATTAGCTTTGTTTAATGCATTTGAGTTTCATTTGATCCAATTAGCTTTGTTGAATGCATTTGCGTTTCATTTGATTATATTCGCTATGTTTGACTTCATTTGACTTTCATTTGATTCAATTAGCTTTGTTTGACTTCATTTTACTTTAATTTGATTCAATTTGCTTTGTTGAATGAATTTGAGTTTCATTTGATTCAATTAGCTATGTTTGACTTAAATTGACTTTCTTTTGATTCAATTAGCTTTGTTAAATGCATTTGAGTTTAATTTGATTCAATTAGCTTTATTGAATGCATTTGAGTTTCATTTGATTCAATTAGCTTTGTTGAATGCAATTGAGTTCCATTTGATTTAATTAGCTATGTTTGACTTCACTTGACTTTCATTTGATTCAATTAGCTTTGTTTAATGCATTTGAGTTTCATTTGATTCTATTAGCTTTGTTGAATGCATTTGTGCTTCATTTGATTCTATTAGCTACATTTGACTTCATTTGACTTTCATTTGATTCAATTAGTTTTGTTTCACTTTATTTTACTTTAATTTGATTCAATTAGGTTTGTTGAATGCATTTGAGTTTCATTTGATTTAATTAGCTTTATTTGAATTCATTTGACTTTCATTTGATACAATTAGCTTTGATTGAATTCATTTGACTTTAATTTAATTCAATTAGCTTGGTTGAATGCATTTGAGTTTCATTTAATTTAATTAGCTTTGTTGAATGCATTTAAGTTTCATTTGATTCTATTAGCTATGTTTGACTTTATTTGACTTTCATTTGATTCAATTAGCTTGGTTTGACTTCATTTAACTTTAATTTGATTCAATTAGGTTTGTTTGATTTCATTTGACTTTAATTTGATTCAATTAGCTTTGTAGAATGCATTTGAGTTTCATTTGACTCAATTAGCTTTGTTGAATACATTTGAGTTTATTTAATTCTATTAGCTATGTTTGCCTTCATTTGACTTTCATTTGATTCAATTAGCTTTGTTTGACTTCATTTTACTTTAATTTGATTCAATTTGCTTTGTTGAATGCATTTGAGTTTCATTTGATTCAATTAGCTATGTTTGACTTCAATTGACTTTCTTTTGATTCAATTAGCTTTGTTGAATGCATTTGAGTTTAATTTGATTCAATTAGCTTTATTGAATGCATTTGAGTTTCATTTGATTCAATTAGCTTTGTTGAATGCAATTGAGTTTCATTTGATTTAACTAGCTATATTTCACTTCACTTGACTTTTATTTGATTCAATTAGCTTTGTTGAATACATTTGAGTTTATTTGATTCTATTAGCTATGTTTGCCTTCATTTGACTTTCATTTGATACAATTAGCTTTGTTTGACTTCATTTTACTTTAATTTGATTCAATTTGCTTTGTTGAATGCATTTGAGTTTCATTTGATTCAATTAGCTATGTTTAACTTCAATTGACTTTCTTTTGATTAAATTAGCTTTGTTGAATGTATTTGAGTTTAATTTGATTCAATTAGCTTTATTGAATGCATTTGAGTTTCATTTGATTTAATTAGCTTTGTTGAATGCAATTGAGTTTCATTTGATTTAATTAGCTATGTTTCACTTCACTTGACTTTCATTTGATTCAATTAGCTTTGTTGAATGCATTTGTGTTTCATTTGATTCTATTAGCTATGTTTGACTTCATTTGACTTTCATTTGATTCAATTAGCTTTGTTTAATGCATTTGAGTTTCATTTGATTCAATTAGGTTTTTGAATGCATTTGTGTTTCATTTGATTCTATTAGCTATGTTTGACTTCATTTGACTTTCATTTGATTCAATTAGCTTTGATTGACTTCATTTGACTTTAATTTGATTCAATTAGCTTTGTTGAATGCATTTGAGTGTCATTTGATTCAATTAGCTTTGTTGAATGCATTTGAGTTTCATTTGATTCTATTAGCTATGTTTACCTTCATTTGACTTTCATTTGATTCAATTAGTTTTGTTTGACTTTATTTTACTTTAATTTAATTCAATTTGCTTTGTTGAATGCATTTGAGTTTCATTTGATTCAATTAGCTATGTTTGATTTCAATTGACTTTCTTTTGATTCAATTAGCTTTGTTGAATGCATTTGAGTTTAATTTGATTCAATTAGCTTTATTGAATGCATTTGAGTTTCATTTGATTCAATTAGCTTTGTTGAATGCAATTGAGTTTCATTTGATTTAATTACCTATGTTTCACTTCACTTGAATTTCATTTGATTCAATTAGCTTTGTTAAATACATTTGAGTTTATTTGATTCTATTAGCTATGTTTGCCTTCATTTGACTTTCATTTGATTCAATTAGCTTTGTTTGACTTCATTTTACTTTAATTTGATTCAATTTGCTTTGTTGAATGCATTTGAGTTTCATTTGATTCAATTAGCTATGTTTGACTTCAATTGACTTTCTTTTGATTCAATTAGCTTTGTTGAATGCATTTGAGTTTAATTTGATTCAATTAGCTTTATTGAATGCATTTGAGTTTCATTTGATTCAATTAGCTTTGTTGAATGCAATTGAGTTTCATTTGATTTAATTAGCTATGTTTCACTTCACTTGACTTTCATTTGATTCAATTAGCTTTGTTGAACGCATTTGTGTTTCATTTGATTCTATTAGCTATGTTTGACTTCATTTGACTTTCATTTGATTCAATTAGCTTTGTTTAATGCATTTGAGTTTCATTTGATTCAATTAGCTTTGTTGAATGTATTTGTGTATCATTTGATTCAATTAGCTTTGTTGAATGCATTTGAGTTTCATTTGATTCTATTAGCTATGTTTGACTTTATTTGACTTTTATTTGATTCAATTAGCTTGGTTTGACTTTATTTAACTTTAATTTGATTCAATTTGCTTTGTTGAATGCATTTGAGTTTCATTTGATTCAATTAGCTATGTTTGACTTCAATTGACTTTCTTTTGATTCAATTAGCTTTGTTGAATGCATTTGAGTTTAATTTGATTCAATTAGCTTTATTGAATGTATTTGAGTTTCATTTGATTCAATTAGCTTTGTTTAATGCAATTGAGTTTCATTTGATTTAATTAGCTATGTTTCAGTTCACTTGACTTTCATTTGATTCAATTAGCTTTGTTGAATGCATTTGTGTTTCATTTGATTCTATTAGCTATGTTTGACTTCATTTGACTTTCATTTGATTCAATTAGTTTTGATTGACTTCATTTTACTTTAATTTGATTCAATTTGCTTTGTTGAATGCATTTGAGTTTCATTTGATTCAATTAGCTATGTTTGACTTCAATTGATTTTCTTTTGATTCAATTAGCTTTGTTGAATGCATTTGAGTTTAATTTGATTCAATTAGCTTTATTGAATGCATTTGAGTTTCATTTGATTCAATTAGCTTTGTTGAATGCAATTGAGTTTCATTTGATTTAATTAGCTATGTTTCACTTCACTTGACTTTCATTTGATTCAATTAGCTTTGTTGAATGCATTTGTGTTTCATTTGATTCTATTAGCTATGTTTGACTTCATTTGACTTTCATTTGATTCAATTAGCTTTGTTTAATGCATTTGAGTTTCATTTGATTCAATTAGCTTTGTTGAATGCATTTGTGTATCATTTGATTCAATTAGCTTGGTTTGACTTCATTTAACTTTAATTTGATTCAATTTGCTTTGTTGAATGCATTTGAGTTTCATTTGATTCAATTAGCTATGTTTGACTTCATTTAACTTTAATTTGATTCAATTTGCTTTGTTGAATGCATTTGAGTTTCATTTGATTCAATTAGCTATGTTTGACTTCAATTGACTTTCTTTTGATTCAATTAGCTTTGTTGAATGCATTTGAGTTTAATTTGATTCAATTAGCTTTATTGAATGCATTTGAGTTTCATTTGATTCAATTAGCTTTGTTGAATGCAATTGAGTTTCATTTGATTTAATTAGCTATGTTTCAGTTCACTTGACTTTCATTTGATTCAATTAGCTTTGTTGAATGCATTTGTGTTTCATTTGATTCTATTAGCTATGTTTGACTTCATTTGACTTTCATTTGATTCAATTAGCTTTGTTTGACTTCATTTTACTTTAATTTGATTCAATTTGCTTTGTTGAATGCATTTGAGTTTCATTTGATTCAATTAGCTATGTTTGACTTTAATTGACTTTCTTTTGATTCAATTAGCTTTGTTGAATGCATTTGAGTTTAATTTGATTCAATTAGCTTTATTGAATGCATTTGAGTTTCATTTGATTCAATTAGCTTTGTTGAATGCAATTGAGTTTCATTTGATTTAATTAGCTATGTTTCACTTCACTTGACTTTCATTTGATTCAATTAGCTTTGTTGAATGCATTTGTGTTTCATTTTATTCTATTAGCTATGTTTGACTTCATTTGACTTTCATTTGATTCAATTAGCTTTGTTTAATGCATTTGAGTTTCATTTGATTCAATTAGCTTTGTTGAATGCATTTGTGTATCATTTGATTCAATTAGCTTTGTTGAATGCATTTGAGTTTCATTTGATTCTATTAGCTATGTTTGACTTTATTTGACTTTTATTTGATTCAATTAGCTTGGTTTGACTTTATTTAACTTTAATTTGATTCAATTTGCTTTGTTGAATGCATTTGAGTTTCATTTGATTCAATTAGCTATGTTTGACTTCAATTGACTTTCTTTTGATTCAATTAGCTTTGTTGAATGCATTTGAGTTTAATTTGATTCAATTAGCTTTATTGAATGCATTTGAGTTTCATTTGATTCAATTAGCTTTGTTGAATGCAATTGAGTTTCATTTGATTTAATTAGCTATGTTTCAGTTCACTTGACTTTCATTTGATTCAATTAGCTTTGTTGAATGCATTTGTGTTTCATTCGATTCTATTAGCTATGTTTGACTTTATTTGACTTTCATTTGATTCAATTAGCTTGGTTTGACTTCATTTAACTTTAATTTGATTCAATTAGGTTTGTTTGATTTCATTTGACTTTAATTTGATTCAATTAGCTTTGTAGAATGCATTTGAGTTTCATTTGACTCAATTAGCTTTGTTGAATACATTTGAGTTTATTTAATTCTATTAGCTATGTTTGCCTTCATTTGACTTTCATTTGATTCAATTAGCTTTGTTTGACTTCATTTTACTTTAATTTGATTCAATTTGCTTTGTTGAATGCATTTGAGTTTCATTTGATTCAATTAGCTATGTTTGACTTCAATTGACTTTCTTTTGATTCAATTAGCTTTGTTGAATGCATTTGAGTTTAATTTGATTCAATTAGCTTTATTGAATGCATTTGAGTTTCATTTGATTCAATTAGCTTTGTTGAATGCAATTGAGTTTCATTTGATTTAACTAGCTATATTTCACTTCACTTGACTTTTATTTGATTCAATTAGCTTTGTTGAATACATTTGAGTTTATTTGATTCTATTAGCTATGTTTGCCTTCATTTGACTTTCATTTGATACAATTAGCTTTGTTTGACTTCATTTTACTTTAATTTGATTCAATTTGCTTTGTTGAATGCATTTGAGTTTCATTTGATTCAATTAGCTATGTTTAACTTCAATTGACTTTCTTTTGATTCAATTAGCTTTGTTGAATGTATTTGAGTTTAATTTGATTCAATTAGCTTTATTGAATGCATTTGAGTTTCATTTGATTTAATTAGCTTTGTTGAATGCAATTGAGTTTCATTTGATTTAATTAGCTATGTTTCACTTGACTTTCATTTGATTCAATTAGCTTTGTTGAATGCATTTGTGTTTCATTTGATTCTATTAGCTATGTTTGACTTCATTTGACTTTCATTTGATTCAATTAGCTTTGTTGAATGCATTTGTGTTTCATTCGATTCTATTAGCTATGTTTGACTTTATTTGACTTTCATTTGATTCAATTAGCTTGGTTTGACTTCATTTAACTTTAATTTGATTCAATTAGGTTTGTTTGATTTCATTTGACTTTAATTTGATTCAATTAGCTTTGTAGAATGCATTTGAGTTTCATTTGACTCAATTAGCTTTGTTGAATACATTTGAGTTTATTTAATTCTATTAGCTATGTTTGCCTTCATTTGACTTTCATTTGATTCAATTAGCTTTGTTTGACTTCATTTTACTTTAATTTGATTCAATTTGCTTTGTTGAATGCATTTGAGTTTCATTTGATTCAATTAGCTATGTTTGACTTCAATTGACTTTCTTTTGATTCAATTAGCTTTGTTGAATGCATTTGAGTTTAATTTGATTCAATTAGCTTTATTGAATGCATTTGAGTTTCATTTGATTCAATTAGCTTTGTTGAATGCAATTGAGTTTCATTTGATTTAACTAGCTATATTTCACTTCACTTGACTTTTATTTGATTCAATTAGCTTTGTTGAATACATTTGAGTTTATTTGATTCTATTAGCTATGTTTGCCTTCATTTGACTTTCATTTGATACAATTAGCTTTGTTTGACTTCATTTTACTTTAATTTGATTCAATTTGCTTTGTTGAATGCATTTGAGTTTCATTTGATTCAATTAGCTATGTTTAACTTCAATTGACTTTCTTTTGATTCAATTAGCTTTGTTGAATGTATTTGAGTTTAATTTGATTCAATTAGCTTTATTGAATGCATTTGAGTTTCATTTGATTTAATTAGCTTTGTTGAATGCAATTGAGTTTCATTTGATTTAATTAGCTATGTTTCACTTCACTTGACTTTCATTTGATTCAATTAGCTTTGTTGAATGCATTTGTGTTTCATTTGATTCTATTAGCTATGTTTGACATCATTTGACTTTCATTTGATTCAATTAGCTTTGTTTAATGCATTTGAGTTTCATTTGATTCAATTAGGTTTTTTGAATGCATTTGTGTTTCATTTGATTCTATTAGCTATGTTTGACTTCATTTGACTTTCATTTGATTCAATTAGCTTTGATTGACTTCATTTGACTTTAATTTGATTCAATTAGCTTTTTTGAATGCATTTGAGTATCATTTGATTCAATTAGCTTTGTTGAATGCATTTGAGTTTCATTCGATTCTATTAGCTATGTTTGACTTTATTTGACTTTTATTTGATTCAATTAGCTTGGTTTGACTTCATTTAACTTTAATTTGATTCAATAAGCTTTGTTTGATTTCATTTGACTTTAATTTGATTCAATTAGCTTTGTAGAATGCATTTGAGTTTCATTTGACTCAATTAGCTTTGTTGAATACATTTGAGTTTATTTGATTCTATTAGCTATGTTTGCCTTCATTTGACTTTCATTTGATTCAATTAGCTTTGTTTGACTTCATTTTACTTTAATTTAATTCAATTTGCTTTGTTGAATGCATTTGAGTTTCATTTGATTCAATTAGCTATGTTTGATTTCAATTGACTTTCTTTTGATTCAATTAGCTTTGTTGAATGCATTTGAGTTTAATTTGATTCAATTAGCTTTATTGAATGCATTTGAGTTTCATTTGATTCAATTAGCTTTGTTGAATGCAATTGAGTTTCATTTGATTTAATTAGCTATGTTTCAGTTCACTTGACTTTCATTTGATTCAATTAGCTTTGTTGAATGCATTTGTGTTTCATTTGATTCTATTAGCTATGTTTGACTTCATTTGACTTTCATTTGATTGAATTAGCTTTGATTGACTTCATTTTACTTTAATTTGATTCAATTTGCTTTGTTGAATGCATTTGAGTTTCATTTGATTCAATTAGCTATGTTTGACTTCAATTGATTTTCTTTTGATTCAATTAGCTTTGTTGAATGCATTTGAGTTTAATTTGATTCAATTAGCTTTATTGAATGCATTTGAGTTTCATTTGATTCAATTAGCTTTGTTGAATGCAATTGAGTTTCATTTGATTTAATTAGCTATGTTTCACTTCACTTGACTTTCATTTGATTCAATTAGCTTTGTTGAATGCATTTGTGTTTCATTTGATTCTATTAGCTATGTTTGACTTCATTTGACTTTCATTTGATTCAATTAGCTTTGTTTAATGCATTTGAGTTTCATTTGATTCAATTAGCTTTGTTGAATGCATTTGTGTATCATTTGATTCAATTAGCTTTGTTGAATGCATTTGAGTTTCATTTGATTCTATTAGCTATGTTTGACTTTATTTGACTTTTATTTGATTCAATTAGCTTGGTTTGACTTCATTTAACTTTAATTTGATCCAATTTGCTTTGTTGAATGCAATTGAGTTTCATTTGATTCAATTAGCTATGTTTGACTTCAATTGACTTTCTTTTGATTCAATTAGCTTTGTTGAATGCATTTGAGTTTAATTTGATTCAATTAGCTTTATTGAATGCATTTGAGTTTCATTTGATTCAATTAGCTTTGTTGAATGCAATTGAGTTTCATTTGATTTAATTAGCTATGTTTCACTTCACTTGACTTTCATTTGATTCAATTAGCTTTGTTGAATGCATTTGTGTTTCATTTGATTATATTAGCTATGTTTTACTTCATTTGACTTTCATTTGATTCAATTAGCTTTGTTGAATGCATTTGTGTTTCATTTGATTATATTAGCTATGTTTGTTGAAGAAGAATGATGTTTTTATGGCATTTGTATGTGCTCTTTTTTATATTTGTTCTAATTAATGATTTTGATATGTAATGTTCTTTTTGATGTTGTACATGTGAAGAACATGACAATAGTATATGTTTACTTTTTTTTAACAATTTTGGCAATATAATATAAAGTATATGTTATTAGTATAATATGTTTTATAAAATATAAGTTCAAATCAGATCAGATCATACCAGATCAGAATAATAAGTTTAGATCATATCAGATCAGAAAAAAATAAATTCAGTTCAGATCAGTAAAAATAAGGTGAACTAAACATAGCCTTAGTACCTCTTTCTCAACAGACAATGTCTAATAATGTCTTATATTTCCTCTTTCTTTTATTCCACCATTTCATTTTTGGCATTATTAATCAGCCAACTTTGTTAAGTTATCTCACATGATTATATAAGTAAAAACATCGTTAGATAGGGTTTATTAGATTCGTCTCAATGCAAGGATTTCAAATATCAAATTTTAATAATTTATGCTTATAATTAGAGATATTGATGTTCAAAGAAGCATCTCCATTAATGTGAAAAATAAAATGGTGCAATTAGAAAAAAAAAAACAGAGGAAGTACTTCTTTATTTGTGAAACATGGTTTTAACCTACTCTTAAAATAAGGATTTTAAATGTAACTAACTTACTTTTACTTTCTTTTCTTTAGTAGAATCTTTTGGGCCATTAAATGAGTTCCAAATTGCGATGATTATTTTATTTACCGAATTTAATTCATTAATTAATTTGTTAAAGGATGTTTGTTAGGCTTTCGTTTCCTTATTATATTTGATTCGTTTGCCCCATTGGAATAAGGATCAAGGAGTACGTTATGTTCACTTAAAAACCCCGAACTTATTGAACCTGATTATTGGACCTGATTAAAACTTACTAGATCTTATTGAAACTTATTTGATGGTTTTGCAATAGTTTTATCCATTGAAAATCATGTAACAATCAATTAAGAAATTATTAATTATAATAACTAAATTATATCTTAAATGGATTAATTAGTTGACAATTATCAATTAATTATATGGTAGTAATATTAATTATATCTCTTAAAATACGGAATAAAAATCAGTATATGATTAACCCCGCACATCATTGTAATAAAATAAAGATATATTTCTATAAAGTTGTAGATGTACGTAATTTTTATCATTTTTAGTTCATGTTAAATGGTTAATGCAAGTAATGAATTCACTAACAAGAGAGTCTGTAAATGATTTGTAAAACATTAAGATTATGATTATTATTAGTGTGTATCCTATATGACCAAAATTGTAATATTATAGTAATAACATATTACATTTTTTATGGTACATATTAATTTTCTAATAATAATCAACTACTAATTACTCCGTCTGTTTTTATTTTTATTTTTCTCACTTGGAATCTTGATTCATACTTAGAGAATCTTCTCAAATTTTCTCAATTTATCAGAAAAATATGGTCACGTAGGGTCTTGTTTGATTCGTCTCAATTAGTACTTTATTAATATTCAATCGTTGTAATTTTTACTAATATATAATGAAAGATATTTAAGTTCAAAAACGTGCATTGGAAGATGCGCACAAGAAAATGGGAATTATAAAAAAACAGAGGGAGTACTACATAATATTGCTAATTTTCTAATAATACTCTCTCTCGTTTCTTTTCGCTTTTTCTCGTCACACTTTTGGACTTCCTCCTTGGTTCTCCCCAAAGTGAAGTGAGTAAACTAAAAAGGAGCGAGAGAGAGTATGAGAGTGTAGATTATTTGATTAGTGCATTTGTATTTCAAATAAGAGGTTATGGGTTCGTGTTATAACACATACATTATTGTTTTTGTGTTATTTGATTGGAGGGAGAGGGACAATATATGTGACAACATGACAATTTTTTACCTCGAGTTTTTGAATGTACATAGATCTAGAGTTGAGTTGCTCTTCTCATTATTTGAGATTCGAATATCATATATCCTTTAAAAATCACTTCAATCGCTCCATCTCATATCGAATTTGAATATTCTTCCCGAATTTTGGAACTCCAATCCATGTCATCAAATACAAAGCCATTGATTTTGTTGTGTCCTTATTTGGATAGTATGTGACACAAGTTAGTAAAAATTCATATCTCATTGTATTAAGGGAAATTCCATCTAGTACCACTCAATTTTTGCAAATTCCATTTGGTACCCAAATTTTAAAAATTGTCCAACTAATACCACTATAATTACACCCTAATTACTACGTGACTCTACCGTTAATAAAAAGTTAGAAAATGTTAAGTTAGCTTAGTTTAACCGATAAACTAACTTCCCTCCCTCATTTCACACCCCTTCCTTTTAAATGTGTTCTTCCCTCCAAAAGCTAAAACATATTTGGCCAACTTGTCAAGGTTATTACGAGCTCTTTGTCTAATTGACATAAGTCAAATTAAATCTTTCTTTGAGTGACATCCATTAAATCTCTCTTTGAGTGACATCCACCGAGACTCGGTAGTAAAACTTCATGCAACAAGAAAGATGCATAGTCTTAATTAGCAGAAAAGGCACCACAAGCTTGGAACTAAAAGTTATATCTTCCAAATACTCCAAAGAACTCAATATTTTTCGGGTGACTACTTTACTACCGTCCTTCCGCCAAAAAATAAGAACTGTAGCAATTATGAATGTTAAAAGTAAATCACGGTGAAAGCAGTAGATTAAAAGGGTTCATATCTAAAACCAAAACCTATATAACATGGAAACGGGAAATATAGAAATGCAGTATTGTGGAAATACAATTTTCATAATCACAGGAAACGCCAAAACACAAATACTAAAGCAATAAATCGGAATTTTACTTAGAATCTAACATTGCTTTGTTTGGTGATTCAAAGAGATGTAGATAGAGTAGTTCATTTTGTGACTCTAAAGATTCTAAAGGGGGATAAAGTGTATACTTGTTGGTCTTCAATGGCGGTGCGAGAATAGTCCCCGCACCAACCAAGAAAGCAGAGCAACAAAGAAACAAGAGGATTTTCAATGGGTTTTTGTCCGGTTTTTGTATTTTAAGCGGTAATAATGGGGAGGAGAGTAAATGGGTTTACCTAGTTAGGTTAGTAATTATGTTTTAATGTTTTACCTTTTTATTTTAAGGGATGTAACTTAACATAACTAGTTAACTTAACGTTTCCTATTGTTTTTCTTAACATTAGAGTCACGGTAGCAATTAGGGTGTAATTATAGTGGTATTAGTTGGACAATTCTTAAAATTTGGGTACCAAATGGAATTTGCAAAAAGCGAGTGGTACCAGATGGAATTTCCCTAACTGTTTCATGTCATTTTACCCTATTGCATTATTATTTCGATCTCTTTGTATATATTATCATTGTTATACAAACATATATCATTTATAATAGAAATGATATCATTATTTACAACTTTTATGTTGTTTTTCATCAAACTTATATTATTTTCCTCAATTTCATTATCATTTTTCAGCTCTTTATATTCCTTATTATTATTACACAAACTGATATTATTATTTATTTATTTATAAGAGAAATGATATCATTATTACTTGCTTTTATGTCATTTTTTCGATATTAGAGGTATATTGATTTTTCCCCAATAACCGAATTGATATGATTACACGTCCAAAGTGAATGAGCAATCAAGAAATCTCGAGCAAAGGATCGAACTTGATGAAATAATGAAGTCCGAAATTTATGTTCTAAGTCACCGGATATGATAATTAAAATAATCACTCCCGAATATTTTAATTAACTCTTAATCTCACTTACACCACTCCCGGAATAAAGTAGATTAAACACTAAGTAAATAATCACTCCCGAAAATTACTCAATGGTCGAAAGTAATTGATCACACAATTAAATTCAATAACAAAGCTTTTAGGTAAATCTCACATGCCTTGAATGATAGCATGGAACTATTATTTATAATAGAATAAACTTGTCCTCCAAGGACCAAGTAAGGCCGAAAATCAGCCATAAGAATTAAGGAAACACTCCTTAATTCCTTACATCCTAATCCCTTGAATCTAGGAGAGAATAAAGGAGTAAATAAGGAAACAACCAAATCAGCCCATAATCCCCCTTCACACGCCTAAACACACCAAGAAATAAGGAAAGTATTACAACTCAATGACAACTTGCAAACTTGGAGCACAAGGACCAAATCACACGCCTAAACCAAATCACACGCCTAATGACACGCCTATTCTTGGTCGAAATATCACAAGATATTTTCGGACCTTTATTTGCTGAAAATTAAAGACTTAATTAAAATAACTAAGACTCTAGAAATGGAGTCATCTTCATGCTTCATCCATGGACTCATCGTCCCACTTGAGAAATGACACAAATGAGGAGTTTGAATTTAAATTGAACCCGAACACTTCAAGGACTAAACAAATCGGATCATTTGGAGCTTGACCTTGACCTTGACTTGTATCATTCTCCCCCTCTTCAAAAGAATTTGTCCTCAAATTTTCATCATCTAAATAAGGACTAAGATCACCAACATTAAAGGTTGCACTCACACCTCCATAATCACTTGGAAGCTCGATCTTATAAGCACTTTCATTAATCACATCAATAACTTTGAATGGACCATCGGCTCTAGGCATAAGCTTGTTCTTCCTTCTACTTGGAAATCGTTCTTTCCTCAAATGAATCCAAACCAAATCGCCAATCTGAAATTTCGGTTGTCTTCTATGCTTGTTGGCTCGTTCCTTGTATTGAGTATTCATCTTCTCAATTCTTGCTTTCACTTGCTCACAAGTCTTCTTAAAGGCTTCCAACCTCTTCTTTGAATCAACATGAATTTCGGATTTAGTTAGTGACACAAAATCAATAGGAAGGAAAGGATTGATACCATAGACCACCTCAAATGGAGACTTAGAAGTAGTAGAAGAATGAGCTCGATTATAAGCAAACTCGGCGTGAGCTAGCTTTATATCCCAATCCTTTTGTGTCTTACTCACCAAGCCACGTAACAAAGCTCCAAGAGTTCTATTAGTCACTTCCGTTTGACCATCCGTTTGAGGATGATGACTTGTGCTAAAGAGTAACTTAGTCCCCACCATCTTCCATAAGCTTCTCCAAAAATGACTAAGGAACTTCGTATCACGATCACTAACAATACTTCTAGGAATACCATGCAATCGAATAATCTCTTTGAAGTACAAATCCGCCACATGCAAAGCATCATCAGTTTTATGCATAGGAACAAAGTGAGCCATCTTCGAAAATCGATCCACCACCACCATAATGGCGTCCTTCCCCCTTTGAGTTCTTGGTAATCCAACAATGAAATCCATACTCACACTATCCCAAGGTGCATCAGGTACGGGTAATGGAGTATAAAGGCCTTTATGGAAGGTACTCTTCGACCTTTGACAAGTAGCACACTTACTAACCACCATATGAACATCCCTCATCATGTTAGGCCAATAAAAACTCTCATTCAAAGTGTCTAATGTCTTTTGAACACCGAAATGACCAGCCACCCCTCCACTATGAACTTCTCTCACAAGCAACTCCCTCACGCCACTCTTAGGAATGCATAGCTTGTTTCCCTTAAACAAAAATCCTTCTTGTACCACAAACAAACCACTAGGACTCCTAAAGAACTCACGGAAATCATCATCATTCCCATACAAATCCTTTAAGTGCTCAAACCCCAACACCCTTGCATCAACCATGGCCAAAAGATAGGAACGCCTAGAAAGGGCATCCGCAACAATGTTACTCTTACCTTCCTTGTACTTGGACGAAAATGTGAAGGCTTGTAGGAATTCAACCCACTTAGCATGCCTATGGTTGAGCTTTTTGCTGTCCATGGATGTATTTGAGTGCTTCATGATCCGAATGAAGAATGAAAGGCTTGGGCCTCAAGTAATGAGACCAATGATCCAAGGCTCTCACAATTGCATAGAATTCACGATCATAATTGGAGTAATTGAGTTTGGCGCCACTCAACTTCTCACTAAAGTAGGCAATGGGCCTCCTTTCTTGAAGCAAAACCGCCCCAACTCCAAGTCCACTAGCATCACACTCAACTTCGAACAACTTGTTGAAATCCGGCAAGGCAAGGATAGGAGCGTTGCATAGCAACTCCTTGACTTCATCAAACGCCTTTTGAGCATGAGAGTTCCATGAAAACTCCCCTTTCTTCATCAAATCCGTGATTGGTGCCATGATAGTTGAGAAATTTCGGATGAATCTTCTATAAAAGGAAGCTAGACCATGAAAGCTTCGACATTCGTGAGCACTTGTAGGCGCCAACCATGAAGACATGGCCTTGACTTTTTCCGGATCCACATGAACTCCATCCCTAGACACAATGTAACCAAGAAAAGCAATACTAGGAACAAGAAAATCACATTTTTCCATTTTTCCATACAACTTTTGCTCTCTTAATTTTTCAAATAAAGCTCTCAAGTGAAGTAAATGAGACTCAACACTAGTACTATATACAAGAATATCATCTAAATAGACAACAATAAACTTGTTAAGAAAGGGACGTAGTACCTCATTCATAAGTCTCATAAATGAACTAGGAGCATTGCAAAGACCAAAGGGCATCACCATCCACTCATATAGACCTTGTTTGGTCTTGAAAGCGGTTTTCCATTCATCTCCTTCCCGAATTCTCATCTGATGATAACCACTCCTCAAATCAATCTTCAAAAAAATCGAAGCTCCATGTAGTTCATCAAGCATGTCCTCTAATCTAGGCATAGGAAAACGATACTTGATTGTTATGTTGTTGACGGCTCTACTATCAATACACATCCTCCAAGTACCATCTTTCTTAGGAACAAGCAAAGCGGGAACGGCACATGGACTCATGCTTTCTCTTACATAGCCTCGGTCAATCAACTCTTCAATTTGCTTTTGTAGCTCCTTAGAAGCTACGGGATCACATCTATATGCCGGCTTATTTGGCAAAGGTGCGCCTGGTACAAGATCAATGGCATGCTCTATGCCTCTCAATGGTGGTAATCCTTGAGGCAATTCCTCCGGAAAAACATCACAAAATTCGTCCAATAGAGCTGCAAGTTTCGAATTACTAGAAGAAACATCATTAGTCAAAGCAAGTTTAACACATAAAGCATAACAATGTCCTTCCAATTCTACCTCTTTCTCGAATTCTTTGGCCGAAAGAAACAAGTTTTGTTTCGTTTCAACCACCTTCTTGGGTGCCATGGAACTAGGAGACAAAGGAACCAATCGAATCTTTTTAGAACCCATCAAAACCGTGTACACATTGGTTTCACCTTCATGAACAACTTTTCGATCATATTGCCAAGGTCTACCAAGAAGAAGATGACAAGCACTCATGGGTAGAACATCACCCCACAACTCATCTTTGTAACCCCCAATAGAAAACGACACAAGAGCTTGCCTTTTCACCAACAAACCCGTTTTGTCATCCAACCAACTCAACTTATAAGGATGTGGATGGTCTCTAACAATCAAATTCAACTTAGAAACCACATTAGAAGCAACCACATTCGTACATGAACCACTTGTCAATAATCACATTACATGTAAACTCACCAATTCGACATCTAGTATGAAACAAGTTTTCTCTTTGATCATGGTTAGGAGAATGATCAACATGCAAAGTTCTCCTAATAACCCCAAGCATCCTAGACTCATCTTCGGCATATGCAATCTCATTATCAACACTTTCACATTCCTCCTCTTCATACACATAGTCATAAGTTCTCTCCTCCTCTTCTATGGTCATGTATTGTCTCAAAGTTAGGGTTTTTCTAGATGGACAACTACTAGCAATATGACCCCTTCCTTGACACTTAAAACACTTTCGGGTTTCTTCCCACTTTTCCTTAGAAATCACCAACTTAGGTCGTTCTCCCTTTGGTTCCCCTTTAGAAGGATTATCTTTCTTTTCAAAGGGTTTAGAAGAATTAGAAGAAGAAGGGACGAAAGAAGAAGAAGAATTGGGTTTATTATGGCCGAATTTCCCCCATATGATTTCTTTTCATCCAATTCATGCCTTTCAAATTTTAAAGCCAATCGACACACATCATCAAAAGTGCTATAATTCGACACATCAACCTTTCTAGCAATAGATTTATTAAGTCCATTAACAAACCTAGCAATTTTTTCTTGTTCGACTTCATCAACATCACAAATCAAACATAACTTGTCAAATTCAACCATATAATCATGCACGCTTGACACATCTTGAGTCAAAGAATTCTTTCTCATATATTGCCTTTGAATAAAATCACTTGGAACAAACTTCTCATGCAATTTCCTTTTAAGCTTAGTCCAACTTTTAAGCTTAGGTTTCCCAAGTCTCGCTCTTTTTGCCTTTAGACTCTCTAACCAAATTCCAGCATACTTAGTTAGTCTAATGGTGGCAATTTTAAAACGTTTCTCATCATCAAATCCCTTATAATCACAAATTTTCTCCAGTTGACGAATCCATTCAAGTAAATCCTCGGGACTAGAATCACCAGTAAAATCATCTAGTTTAATCCCCTATCATTATCATAAGTCGGTTTAACAATTTTAACCTCCTCAACATCGATTCATAGTCAATGTGATTAGGGTCGTTTTTATTGTTCACTTTACCCGCAAGAATATTATGAGCTACTTGTTAATCTTGCCGTTTTCTCCTTTTCCTCTAATTGAGTGTTATGAATTTTCTCAATAAGAGCTTTTATTTCCGCAAATTCAGACATTATAACTCAAATAGCAAGCCACAATCACACAAAACCCCAACAAAGGATCGAACAAAGTAGAAGCACTTACCAATGAAAGGAGAATCCCTTCTATCCTCACCCTCCTGGAAAAATCTGATACCAACTGATATGATTACACGTCCAAAGTGAATGAGCAATCAAGAAATCTCGAGCAAAGGATCGAAATTGATGGAATAATGAAGTCCGAAATTTATGTTCTAAGTCACCGGATATGATAATTAAAATAATCACTCCTGAATATTTTAATTAACTCTTAATCTCACTTACACCACTCCTGGAATAAAGTAGATTAAACACTAAGTAAATAATCACTCCTGAAAATTACTCAATGGTCGAAAGTAATTGATCACACAATTAAATTCAATAACAAAGCTTTTAGGTAAATCTCACATGCCTTGAATGATAGCATGGAACTATTATTTATAATAGAATAAACTTGTCCTCCAAGGACCAAGTAAGGCCGAAAATCAGCCATAAGAATTAAGGAAACACTCCTTAATTCCTTACATCCTAATCCCTTGAATCTAGGAGAGAATAAAGGAGTAAATAAGAAAACAACCAAATCAGCCCAAAATCCCCCTTCACACGCCTAAACACACCAAGAAATAAGGAAAGTATTACAACTCAATGACAACTTGCAAACTTGGAGCACAAGGACCAAATCACACGCCTAAACCAAATCACGCGCCTAATGACACGCCTATTCTTGGTCGAAATATCACAAGATATTTTCGGACCTTTATTTGCTGAAAATTAAAGACTTAATTAAAATAACTAAGACTCTAGAAATGGAGTCATCTTCATGCTTCATCCATGGACTCATCGTCCCACTTGAGAAATGACACAAATGAGGAGTTTGAATTTAAATTGAACCCGAACACTTCAAGGACTAAACAAATCGGATCATTTGGAGCTTGACCTTGACCTTGACTTGTATCACTTTAATTTGATTCAATTAGCTTTTTTGAATGCATTTGAGTATCATTTGATTCAATTAGCTTTGTTGAGTGCATTTGAGTTTCATTCGATTCTATTAGCTATGTTTGACTTTATTTGACTTATATTTGATTCAATTAGCTTGGTTTGACTTCATTTAACTTTAATTTGATTCAATAAGCTTTGTTTGATTTCATTTGACTTTAATTTGATTCAATTAGCTTTGTAGAATGCATTTGAGCTTCATTTGACTCAATTAGCTTTGTTGAATACATTTGAGTTTATTTGATTCTATTAGCTATGTTTGCCTTCATTTGACTTTCATTTGATTCAATTAGCTTTGTTTGACTTCATTTTACTTTAATTTGATTCAATTTGCTTTGTTGAATGCATGTGAGTTTCATTTGATTCAATTAACTATGTTTAACTTCAATTGACTTTTTTTGATTCAATTAGCTTTGTTGAATGCATTTGAGTTTAATTTGATTCAATTAGCTTTATTGAATGCATTTGAGTTTCATTTGATTCAATTAGCTTTGTTGAATGCAATTGAGTTTCATTTGATTTAATTAACTATGTTTCACTTCACTTGACTTTCATTTGATTCAATTAGCTTTGTTGAATGCATTTGTGTTTCATTTGATTCTATTAGCTATGTTTGACTTCATTTGACTTTCATTTGATTCAATTAGCTTTGTTTAATGCATTTGAGTTTCATTTGATTCAATTAGGTTTTTTGAATGCATTTGAGTTTCATTTGATTCAATTAGCTATGTTTGACTTCAATTGACTTTCTTTTGATTCAATTAGCTTTGTTGAATGCATTTGAGTTTAATTTGATTCAATTAGCTTTATTGAATGCATTTGAGTTTCATTTGATTCAATTAGCTTTGTTGAATGCAATTGAGTTTCATTTGATTTAATTAGCTATGTTTCACTTCACTTGACTTTCATTTGATTCAATTAGCTTTGTTGAATGCATTTGTGTTTCATTTGATTCTATTAGCTATGTTTGACTTCATTTGACTTTCATTTGATTCAATTAGCTTTGTTTAATGCATTTGAGTTTCATTTGATTCAATTAGGTTTTTTGAATGCATTTGTGTTTCATTTGATTCTATTAGCTATGTTTGACTTCATTTGACTTTCATTTGATTCAATTAGCTTTGATTGACTTCATTTGACTTTAATTTGATTCAATTAGCTTTGTTGAATGCATTTGAGTATCATTTGATTCAATTATCTTTGTTGAATGCATTTGAGTTTCATTTGATTCTATTAGCTATGTTTGACTTTATTTGACTTTTATTTGATTCAATTAGCTTGGTTTGACTTCATTTAGCTTTAATTTGATTCAATAAGCTTTGTTTGATTTCATTTGACTTTAATTTGATTCAATTAGCTTTGTAGAATGCATTTGAGTTTCATTTGACTCAATTAGCTTTGTTGAATACATTTGAGTTTATTTGATTCTATTAGCTATGTTTGCCTTCATTTGACTTTCATTTGATTCAATTAGTTTTGTTTGACTTTATTTTACTTTAATTTAATTCAATTTGCTTTGTTGAATGCATTTGAGTTTCATTTGATTCAATTAGCTATGTTTGATTTCAATTGACTTTCTTTTGATTCAATTAGCTTTGTTGAATGCATTTGAGTTTAATTTGATTCAATTAGCTTTATTGAATGCATTTGAGTTTCATTTGATTTAATTAGCTATGTTTCACTTCACTTGAATTTCATTTGATTCAATTAGCTTTGTTGAATACATTTGAGTTTATTTGATTCTATTAGCTATGTTTGCCTTCATTTGACATTCATTTGATTCAATTAGCTTTGTTTGACTTCATTTTACTTTAATTTGATTCAATTAGGTTTGTTTGATTTCATTTGACTTTAATTTGATTCAATTAGCTTTGTTGAATGCATTTGAGTTTCATTTGACTCAATTAGCTTTGTTGAATACATTTGAGTTTATTTAATTCTATTAGCTATGTTTGCCTTCATTTGACTTTCATTTGATTCAATTAGCTTTGTTTGACTTCATTTTACTTTAATTTGATTCAATTTGCTTTGTTGAATGCATTTGAGTTTCATTTGATTCAATTAGCTATGTTTGACTTCAATTGACTTTCTTTTGATTCAATTAGCTTTGTTGAATGCATTTGAGTTTAATTTGATTCAATTAGCTTTATTGAATGCATTTGAGTTTCATTTGATTCAATTAGCTTTGTTGAATGCAATTGAGTTTCATTTGATTTAACTAGCTATATTTCACTTCACTTGACTTTTATTTGATTCAATTAGCTTTGTTGAATACATTTGAGTTTATTTGATTCTATTAGCTATGTTTGCCTTCATTTGACTTTCATTTGATACAATTAGCTTTGTTTGACTTCATTTTACTTTAATTTGATTCAATTAGCTTTGTTGAATGCATTTGAGTTTCATTTGATTCAATTAGCTATGTTTAACTTCAATTGACTTTCTTTTGATTCAATTAGCTTTGTTGAATGTATTTGAGTTTAATTTGATTCAATTAGCTTTATTGAATGCATTTGAGTTTCATTTGATTTAATTAGCTTTGTTGAATGCAATTGAGTTTCATTTGATTTAATTAGCTATGTTTCACTTCACTTGACTTTCATTTGATTCAATTAGCTTTGTTGAATGCATTTGTGTTTCATTTGATTCTATTAGCTATGTTTGACTTCATTTGACTTTCATTTGATTCAATTAGCTTTGTTTAATGCATTTGAGTTTCATTTGATTCAATTAGGTTTTTTGAATGCATTTGAGTTTCATTTGACTCAATTAGCTTTGTTGAATACATTTGAGTTTATTTAATTCTATTAGCTATGTTTGCCTTCATTTGACTTTCATTTGATTCAATTAGCTTTGTTTGACTTCATTTTACTTTAATTTGATTCAATTTGCTTTGTTGAATGCATTTGAGTTTCATTTGATTCAATTAGCTATGTTTGACTTCAATTGACTTTCTTTTGATTCAATTAGCTTTGTTGAATGCATTTGAGTTTAATTTGATTCAATTAGCTTTATTGAATGCATTTGAGTTTCATTTGATTCAATTAGCTTTGTTGAATGCAATTGAGTTTCATTTGATTTAACTAGCTATATTTCACTTCACTTGACTTTTATTTGATTCAATTAGCTTTGTTGAATACATTTGAGTTTATTTGATTCTATTAGCTATGTTTGCCTTCATTTGACTTTCATTTGATTCAATTAGCTTTGTTTGACTTCATTTTACTTTAATTTGATTCAATTTGCTTTGTTGAATGCATTTGAGTTTCATTTGATTCAATTAGCTATGTTTGACTTCATTTGACTTTCATTTGATTCAATTAGCTTTGATTGACTTCATTTGACTTTAATTTGATTCAATTAGCTTTTTTGAATGCATTTGAGTATCATTTGATTCAATTAGCTTTGTTGAGTGCATTTGAGTTTCATTCGATTCTATTAGCTATGTTTGACTTTATTTGACTTTTATTTGATTCAATTAGCTTGGTTTGACTTCATTTAACTTTAATTTGATTCAATAAGCTTTGTTTGATTTCATTTGACTTTAATTTGATTCAATTAGCTTTGTAGAATGCATTTGAGTTTCATTTGACTCAATTAGCTTTGTTGAATACATTTGAGTTTATTTGATTATATTAGCTATGTTTGCCTTCATTTGACTTTCATTTGATTCAATTAGCTTTGTTTGACTTCATTTTACTTTAATTTGATTCAATTTGCTTTGTTGAATGCATGTGAGTTTCATTTGATTCAATTAGCTATGTTTAACTTCAATTGACTTTTTTTGATTCAATTAGCTTTGTTGAATGCATTTGAGTTTAATTTGATTCAATTAGCTTTATTGAATGCATTTGAGTTTCATTTGATTCAATTAGCTTTGTTGAATGCAATTGAGTTTCATTTGATTTAATTAGCTATGTTTCACTTCACTTGACTTTCATTTGATTCAATTAGCTTTGTTGAATGCATTTGTGTTTCATTTGATTCTATTAGCTATGTTTGACTTCATTTGAATTTCATTTGATTCAATTAGCTTTGTTTAATGCATTTGAGTTTCATTTGATTCAATTAGGTTTTTTGAATGCATTTGAGTTTCATTTTATTCAATTAGCTATGTTTGACTTCAATTGACTTTCTTTTGATTCAATTAGCTTTGTTGAATGCATTTGAGTTTAATTTGATTCAATTAGCTTTATTGAATGCATTTGAGTTTCATTTGATTCAATTAGCTTTGTTGAATGCAATTGAGTTTCATTTGATTTAATTAGCTATGTTTCACTTCACTTGACTTTCATTTGATTCAATTAGCTTTGTTGAATGCATTTGTGTTTCATTTGATTCTATTAGCTATGTTTGACTTCATTTGACTTTCATTTGATTCAATTAGCTTTGTTTAATGCATTTGAGTTTCATTTGATTCAATTAGGTTTTTGAATGCATTTGTGTTTCATTTGATTCTATTAGCTATGTTTGACTTCATTTGACTTTCATTTGATTCAATTAGCTTTGATTGACTTCATTTGACTTTAATTTGATTCAATTAGCTTTGTTGAATGCATTTGAGTATCATTTGATTCAATTATCTTTGTTGAATGCCTTTGAGTTTCATTTGATTCTATTAGCTATGTTTGACTTTATTTGACTTTTATTTGATTCAATTAGCTTGGTTTGACTTCATTTAGCTTTAATTTGATTCAATAAGCTTTGTTTGATTTCATTTGACTTTAATTTGATTCAATTAGCTTTGTGAATGCATTTGAGTTTCATTTGACTCAATTAGCTTTGTTGAATACATTTGAGTTTATTTGATTCTATTAGCTATGTTTGCCTTCATTTGACTTTCATTTGATTCAATTAGTTTTGTTTGACTTTATTTTACTTTAATTTAATTCAATTTACTTTGTTGAATGCATTTGAGTTTCATTTGATTCAATTAGCTATGTTTGATTTCAATTGACTTTCTTTTGATTCAATTAGCTTTGTTGAATGCATTTGAGTTTAATTTGATTCAATTAGCTTTATTGAATGCATTTGAGTTTCATTTGATTTAATTAGCTATGTTTCACTTCACTTGAATTTCATTTGATTCAATTAGCTTTGTTGAATACATTTGATTTTATTTGATTCTATTAGCTATGTTTGCCTTCATTTGACTTTCATTTGATTCAATTAGCTTTGTTTGACTTCATTTTACTTTAATTTGATTCAATTAGGTTTGTTTGATTTCATTTGACTTTAATTTGATTCAATTAGCTTTGTAGAATGCATTTGAGTTTCATTTGACTCAATTAACTTTGTTGAATACATTTGAGTTTATTTAATTCTATTAGCTATGTTTGCCTTCATTTGACTTTCATTTGATTCAATTAGCTTTGTTTGACTTCATTTTACTTTAATTTGATTCAATTTGCTTTGTAGAATGCATTTGAGTTTCATTTGATTCAATTAGCTATGTTTGACTTCAATTGACTTTCTTTTGATTCAATTAGCTTTGTTGAATGCATTTGAGTTTAATTTGATTCAATTAGCTTTATTGAATGCATTTGAGTTTCATTTGATTCAATTAGCTTTGTTGAATGCAATTGAGTTTCATTTGATTTAACTAGCTATATTTCACTTCACTTGACTTTTATTTGATTCAATTAACTTTGTTGAATACATTTGAGTTTATTTGATTCTATTAGCTATGTTTGCCTTCATTTGACTTTCATTTGATACAATTAGCTTTGTTTGACTTCATTTTACTTTAATTTGATTCAATTTGCTTTGTTGAATGCATTTGAGTTTCATTTGATTCAATTAGCTATGTTTAACTTCAATTGACTTTCTTTTGATTCAATTAGCTTTGTTGAATGTATTTGAGTTTAATTTGATTCAATTAGCTTTATTGAATGCATTTGAGTTTCATTTGATTTAATTAGCTTTGTTGAATGCAATTGAGTTTCATTTGATTTAATTAGCTATGTTTCACTTTACTTGACTTTCATTTGATTCAATTAGCTTTGATTGACTTCATTTGACTTTAATTTGATTCAATTAGCTTTTTTGAATGCATTTGAGTATCATTTGATTCAATTAGCTTTGTTGAGTGCATTTGAGTTTCATTCGATTCTATTAGCTATGTTTGACTTTATTTGACTTTTATTTGATTCAATTAGCTTGGTTTGACTTCATTTAACTTTAATTTGATTCAATAAGCTTTGTTTGATTTCATTTGACTTTAATTTGATTCAATTAGCTTTGTAGAATGCATTTGAGTTTCATTTGACTCAATTAGCTTTGTTGAATACATTTGAGTTTATTTGATTCTATTAGCTATGTTTGCCTTCATTTGACTTTCATTTCATTCAATTAGCTTTGTTTGACTTCATTTTACTTTAATTTGATTCAATTTGCTTTGTTGAATGCATGTGAGTTTCATTTGATTCAATTAGCTATGTTTAACTTCAATTGACTTTTTTTTGATTCAATTAGCTTTGTTGAATGCATTTGAGTTTAATTTGATTCAATTAGCTTTATTGAATGCATTTGAGTTTCATTTGATTCAATTAGCTTTGTTGAATGCAATTGAGTTTCATTTGATTTAATTAGCTATGTTTCACTTCACTTGACTTTCATTTAATTCAATTAGCTTTGTTGAATGCATTTGTGTTTCATTTGATTCTATTAGCTATGTTTGACTTCATTTGACTTTCATTTGATTCAATTAGCTTTGTTTAATGCATTTGAGTTTCATTTGATTCAATTAGGTTTTTTGAATGCATTTGTGTTTCATTTGATTCTATTAGCTATGTTTCGACTTCATTTGACTTTCATTTGATTCAATTAGCTTTGATTGACTTCATTTGACTTTAATTTGATTCAATTAGCTTTGTTGAATGCATTTGAGTATCATTTGATTCAATTATCTTTGTTGAATGCATTTGAGTTTCATTTAATTCTATTAGCTATGTTTGACTTTATTTGACTTTTATTTGATTCAATTAGCTTGGTTTGACTTCATTTAGCTTTAATTTGATTCAATAAGCTTTGTTTGATTTCATTTGACTTTAATTTGATTCAATTAGCTTTGTAGAATGCATTTGAGTTTCATTTGACTCAATTAGCTTTGTTGAATACATTTGAGTTTATTTGATTCTATTAGCTATGTTTGCCTTCATTTGACTTTCATTTGATTCAATTAGTTTTGTTTGACTTTATTTTACTTTAATTTAATTCAATTTGCTTTGTTGAATGCATTTCAGTTTCATTTGATTCAATTAGCTATGTTTGATTTCAATTGACTTTCTTTTGATTCAATTAGCTTTGTTGAATGCATTTGAGTTTAATTTGATTCAATTAGCTTTATTGAATGCATTTGAGTTTCATTTGATTTAATTTGCTATGTTTCACCTCACTTGAATTTCATTTGATTCAATTAGCTTTGTTGAATACATTTGATTTTATTTGATTCTATTAGCTATGTTTGCCTTCATTTGACTTTCATTTGATTCAATTAGCTTTGTTTGACTTCATTTTACTTTAATTTGATTCAATTAGGTTTGTTTGATTTCATTTGACTTTAATTTGATTCAATTAGCTTTGTAGAATGCATTTGAGTTTCATTTGACTCAATTAACTTTGCTGAATACATTTGAGTTTATTTAATTCTATTAGCTATGTTTGCCTTCATTTGACTTTCATTTGATTCAATTAGCTTTGTTTGACTTCATTTTACTTTAATTTGATTCAATTTGCTTTGTAGAATGCATTTGAGTTTCATTTGATTCAATTAGCTATGTTTGACTTCAATTGACTTTCTTTTGATTCAATTAGCTTTGTTGAATGCATTTGAGTTTAATTTGATTCAATTAGCTTTATTGAATGCATTTGAGTTTCATTTGATTCAATTAGCTTTGTTGAATGCAATTGAGTTTCATTTGATTTAACTAGCTATATTTCACTTCACTTGACTTTTATTTGATTCAATTAGCTTTGTTGAATACATTTGAGTTTATTTGATTCTATTAGCTATGTTTGCCTTCATTTGACTTTCATTTGATACAATTAGCTTTGTTTGACTTCATTTTACTTTAATTTGATTCAATTTACTTTGTTGAATGCATTTGAGTTTCATTTGATTCAATTAGCTATGTTTGACTTCAATTGACTTTCTTTTGATTCAATTAGCTTTGTTGAATGTATTTGAGTTTAATTTGATTCAATTAGCTTTATTGAATGCATTTGAGTTTCATTTGATTTAATTAGCTTTGTTGAATGCAATTGAGTTTCATTTGATTTAATTAGCTATGTTTCACTTCACTTGACTTTCATTTGATTCAATTAGCTTTGTTGAATGCATTTGTGTTTCATTTGATTCTATTAGCTATGTTTGACTTCATTTGACTTTCATTTGATTCAATTAGCTTTGTTTAATGCATTTGAGTTTCATTTGATTCAATTAGGTTTTTTGAATGCATTTGTGTTTCATTTGATTCTATTAGCTATGTTTGACTTCATTTGACTTTCATTTGATTCAATTAGCTTTGATTGACTTCATTTGACTTTAATTTAATTCAATTAGCTTTTTTGAATGCATTTGAGTATCATTTGATTCAATTAGCTTTGTTGAGTGCATTTGAGTTTCATTCGATTCTATTAGCTATGTTTGACTTTATTTGACTTTTATTTGATTCAATTAGCTTGGTTTGACTTCATTTAACTTTAATTTGATTCAATAAGCTTTGTTTGATTTCATTTGACTTTAATTTGATTCAATTAGCTTTGTAGAATGCATTTGAGTTTCATTTGACTCAATTAGCTTTGTTGAATACATTTGAGTTTATTTGATTCTATTAGCTATGTTTGCCTTCATTTGACTTTCATTTGATTCAATTAGCTTTGTTTGACTTCATTTTACTTTAATTTGATTCAATTTGCTTTGTTGAATGCATGTGAGTTTCATTTGATTCAATTAGCTATGTTTAACTTCAATTGACTTTTTTTTGATTCAATTAGCTTTGTTGAATGCATTTGAGTTTAATTTGATTCAATTAGCTTTATTGAATGCATTTGAGTTTCATTTGATTCAATTAGCTTTGTTGAATGCAATTGAGTTTCATTTGATTTAATTAGCTATGTTTCACTTCACTTGACTTTCATTTGATTCAATTAGCTTTGTTGAATGCATTTGTGTTTCATTTGATTCTATTAGCTATGTTTGACTTCATTTGACTTTCATTTGATTCAATTAGCTTTGTTTAATGCATTTGAGTTTCATTTGATTCAATTAGGTTTTTTGAATGCATTTGTGTTTCATTTGATTCTATTAGCTATGTTTGACTTCATTTGACTTTCATTTGATTCAATTAGCTTTGATTGACTTCATTTGACTTTAATTTGATTCAATTAGCTTTGTTGAATGCATTTGAGTATCATTTGATTCAATTATCTTTGTTGAATGCATTTGAGTTTCATTTGATTCTATTAGCTATGTTTGACTTTATTTGACTTTTATTTGATTCAATTAGCTTGGTTTGACTTCATTTAGCTTTAATTTGATTCAATAAGCTTTGTTTGATTTCATTTGACTTTAATTTGATTCAATTAGCTTTGTAGAATGCATTTGAGTTTCATTTGACTCAATTAGCTTTGTTGAATACATTTGAGTTTATTTGATTCTATTAGCTATGTTTGCCTTCATTTGACTTTCATTTGATTCAATTAGCTTTGTTTGACTTCATTTTACTTTAATTTGATTCAATTAGGTTTGTTTGATTTCATTTGACTTTAATTTGATTCAATTAGCTTTGTAGAATGCATTTGAGTTTCATTTGACTCAATTAACTTTGTTGAATACATTTGAGTTTATTTAATTCTATTAGCTATGTTTGCCTTCATTTGACTTTCATTTGATTCAATTAGCTTTGTTTGACTTCATTTTACTTTAATTTGATTCAATTTGCTTTGTAGAATGCATTTGAGTTTCATTTGATTCAATTAGCTATGTTTGACTTCAATTGACTTTCTTTTGATTCAATTAGCTTTGTTGAATGCATTTGAGTTTAATTTGATTCAATTAGCTTTATTGAATGCATTTGAGTTTCATTTGATTCAATTAGCTTTGTTGAATGCAATTGAGTTTCATTTGATTTAACTAGCTATATTTCACTTCACTTGACTTTTATTTGATTCAATTAGCTTTGTTGAATACATTTGAGTTTATTTGATTCTATTAGCTATGTTTACCTTCATTTGACTTTCATTTGATACAATTAGCTTTGTTTGACTTCATTTTACTTTAATTTGATTCAATTTGCTTTGTTGAATGCATTTGAGTTTCATTTGATTCAATTAGCTATGTTTAACTTCAATTGACTTTCTTTTGATTCAATTAGCTTTGTTGAATGTATTTGAGTTTAATTTGATTCAATTAGCTTTATTGAATGCATTTGAGTTTCATTTGATTTAATTAGCTTTGTTGAATGCAATTGAGTTTCATTTGATTTAATTAGCTATGTTTCACTTCACTTGACTTTCATTTGATTCAATTAGCTTTGTTGAATGCATTTGTGTTTCATTTGATTCTATTAGCTATGTTTGACTTCATTTGACTTTCATTTGATTCAATTAGCTTTGTTTAATGCATTTGAGTTTCATTTGATTCAATTAGGTTTTTTGAATGCATTTGTGTTTCATTTGATTCTATTAGCTATGTTTGACTTCATTTGACTTTCATTTGATTCAATTAGCTTTGATTGACTTCATTTGACTTTAATTTGATTCAATTAGCTTTGTTGAATGCATTTGAGTATCATTTGATTCAATTATCTTTGTTGAATGCATTTGAGTTTCATTTGATTCTATTAGCTATGTTTGACTTTATTTGACTTTTATTTGATTCAATTAGCTTGGTTTGACTTCATTTAGCTTTAATTTGATTCAATAAGCTTTGTTTGATTTCATTTGACTTTAATTTGATTCAATTAGCTTTGTAGAATGCATTTGAGTTTCATTTGACTCAATTAGCTTTGTTGAATACATTTGAGTTTATTTGATTCTATTAGCTATGTTTGCCTTCATTTGACTTTCATTTGATTCAATTAGCTTTGTTTGACTTCATTTTACTTTAATTTGATTCAATTAGGTTTGTTTGATTTCATTTGACTTTAATTTGATTCAATTAGCTTTGTAGAATGCATTTGAGTTTCATTTGTCTCAATTAACTTTGTTGAATACATTTGAGTTTATTTAATTCTATTAGCTATGTTTGCCTTCATTTGACTTTCATTTGATTCAATTAGCTTTGTTTGACTTCATTTTACTTTAATTTGATTCAATTTGCTTTGTAGAATGCATTTGAGTTTCATTTGATTCAATTAGCTATGTTTGACTTCAATTGACTTTCTTTTGATTCAATTAGCTTTGTTGAATGCATTTGAGTTTAATTTGATTCAATTAGCTTTATTGAATGCATTTGAGTTTCATTTGATTCAATTAGCTTTGTTGAATGCAATTGAGTTTCATTTGATTTAACTAGCTATATTTCACTTCACTTGACTTTTATTTGATTCAATTAGCTTTGTTGAATACATTTGAGTTTATTTGATTCTATTAGCTATGTTTACCTTCATTTGACTTTCATTTGATACAATTAGCTTTGTTTGACTTCATTTTACTTTAATTTGATTCAATTTGCTTTGTTGAATGCATTTGAGTTTCATTTGATTCAATTAGCTATGTTTAACTTCAATTGACTTTCTTTTGATTCAATTAGCTTTGTTGAATGTATTTGAGTTTAATTTGATTCAATTAGCTTTATTGAATGCATTTGAGTTTCATTTGATTTAATTAGCTTTGTTGAATGCAATTGAGTTTCATTTGATTTAATTAGCTATGTTTCACTTCACTTGACTTTCATTTGATTCAATTAGATTTGTTGAATGCATTTGTGTTTCATTTGATTCTATTAGCTATGTTTGACTTCATTTGACTTTCATTTGATTCAATTAGCTTTGTTTAATGCATTTGAGTTTCATTTGATTCAATTAGGTTTTTTGAATGCATTTGTGTTTCATTTGATTCTATTAGCTATGTTTGACTTCATTTGACTTTCATTTATTCAATTAGCTTTGATTGACTTCATTTGACTTTAATTTGATTCAATTAGCTTTTTTGAATGCATTTGAGTATCATTTGATTCAATTAGCTTTGTTGAGTGCATTTGAGTTTCATTCGATTCTATTAGCTATGTTTGACTTTATTTGACTTTTATTTGATTCAATTAGCTTGGTTTGACTTCATTTAACTTTAATTTGATTCAATAAGCTTTGTTTGATTTCATTTGACTTTAATTTGATTCAATTAGCTTTGTAGAATGCATTTGAGTTTCATTTGACTCAATTAGCTTTGTTGAATACATTTGAGTTTATTTGATTCTATTAGCTATGTTTGCCTTCATTTGACTTTCATTTAATTCAATTAGCTTTGTTTGACTTCATTGTACTTTAATTTGATTCAATTTGCTTTGTTGAATGCATGTGAGTTTCATTTGATTCAATTAGCTATGTTTAACTTCAATTGACTTTTTTTTTATTCAATTAGCTTTGTTGAATGCATTTGAGTTTAATTTGATTCAATTAGCTTTATTGAATGCATTTGAGTTTCATTTGATTCAATTAGCTTTGTTGAATGCAATTGAGTTTCATTTGATTTAATTAGCTATGTTTCACTTCACTTGACTTTCATTTGATTCAATTAGCTTTGTTGAATGCATTTGTGTTTCATTTGATTCTATTAGCTATGTTTGACTTCATTTGACTTTCATTTGATTCAATTAGCTTTGTTTAATGCATTTGAGTTTCATTTGATTCAATTAGGTTTTTTGAATGCATTTGAGTTTCATTTGATTCAATTAGCTATGTTTGACTTCAATTGACTTTCTTTTGATTCAATTAGCTTTGTTGAATGCATTTGAGTTTAATTTGATTCAATTAGCTTTATTGAATGCATTTGAGTTTCATTTGATTCAATTAGCTTTGTTGAATGCAATTGAGTTTCATTTGATTTAATTAGCTATGTTTCACTTCACTTGACTTTCATTTGATTCAATTAGCTTTGTTGAATGCATTTGTGTTTCATTTGATTCTATTAGCTATGTTTGACTTCATTTGACTTTCATTTGATTCAATTAGCTTTGTTTAATGCATTTGAGTTTCATTTGATTCAATTAGGTTTTTTGAATGCATTTGTGTTTCATTTGATTCTATTAGCTATGTTTGACTTCATTTGACTTTCATTTGATTCAATTAGCTTTGATTGACTTCATTTGACTTTAATTTGATTCAATTAGCTTTGTTGAATGCATTTGAGTATCATTTGATTCAATTATCTTTGTTGAAAGCATTTGAGTTTCATTTGATTCTATTAGCTATGTTTGACTTTATTTGACTTTTATTTGATTCAATTAGCTTGGTTTGACTTCATTTAGCTTTAATTTGATTCAATAAGCTTTGTTTGATTTCATTTGACTTTAATTTGATTCAATTAGCTTTGTAGAATGCATTTGAGTTTCATTTGACTCAATTATCTTTGTTGAATACATTTGAGTTTATTTGATTCTATTAGCTATGTTTGCCTTCATTTGACTTTCATTTGATTCAATTAGTTTTGTTTGACTTTATTTTACTTTAATTTAATTCAATTTGCTTTGTTGAATGCATTTGAGTTTCATTTGATTCAATTAGCTATGTTTGATTTCAATTGACTTTCTTTTGATTCAATTAGCTTTGTTGAATGCATTTGAGTTTAATTTGATTCAATTAGCTTTATTGAATGCATTTGAGTTTCATTTGATTTAATTAGCTATGTTTCACTTCACTTGAATTTCATTTGATTCAATTAGCTTTGTTGAATACATTTGAGTTTATTAGATTCTATTAGCTATGTTTGCCTTCATTTGACTTTCATTTGATTCAATTAGCTTTGTTTGACTTTATTTTACTTTAATTTGATTCAATTTGCTTTGTCGAATGCATGTGAGTTTCATTTGATTCAATTAGCTATGTTTAACTTCAATTGACTTTTTTTGATTCAATTAGCTTTGTTGAATGCATTTGAGTTTAATTTGATTCAATTAGCTTTATTGAATGCATTTGAGTTTCATTTGATTCAATTAGCTTTGTTGAATGCAATTGAGTTTCATTTGATTTAATTAGCTATGTTTCAATTCACTTGACTTTCATTTGATTCAATTAGCTTTGTTGAATGCATTTGTGTTTCATTTGATTCTATTAGCTATGTTTGACTTCATTTGACTTTCATTTGATTCAATTAGCTTTGTTTAATGCATTTGAGTTTCATTTGATTCAATTAGGTTTTTTGAATGCATTTGTGTTTCATTTGATTCTATTAGCTATGTTTGACTTCATTTGACTTTCATTTGATTCAATTAGCTTTGATTGACTTCATTTGACTTTAATTTGATTCAATTAGCTTTGTTGAATGCATTTGAGTATCATTTGATTCAATTAGCTTTGTTGAATGCATTTGAGTTTCATTTAATTCTATTAGCTATGTTTGACTTTATTTGACTTTTATTTGATTCAATTAGCTTGGTTTGACTTCATTTAACTTTAATTTGATTCAATAAGCTTTGTTTGATTTCATTTGACTTTAATTTGATTCAATTAGCTTTGTTTGATTTCATTTGAGTTTCATTTGACTCAATTAGCTTTGTTGAATACATTTGAGTTTATTTGATTCTATTAGCTATGTTTGCCTTCATTTGACTTTCATTTGATTCAATTAGTTTTGTTTGACTTTATTTTACTTTAATTTAATTCAATTTACTTTGTTGAATGCATTTGAGTTTCATTTGATTCAATTAGCTATGTTTGATTTCAATTGACTTTCTTTTGATTCAATTAGCTTTGTTGAATGCATTTGAGTTTAATTTGATTCAATTAGCTTTATTGAATGCATTTGAGTTTCATTTGATTCAATTAGCTTTGTTGAATGCAATTGAGTTTCATTTGATTTAATTAGCTATGTTTCACTTCACTTGAATTTCATTTGATTCAATTAACTTTGTTGAATACATTTGAGTTTATTTGATTCTATTAGCTATGTTTGCCTTCATTTGACTTTCATTTGATTCAATTAGCTTTGTTTGACTTCATTTTACTTTAATTTGATTCAATTTGCTTTGTTGAATGCATTTGAGTTTCATTTGATTCAATTAGCTATGTTTGACTTCAATTGACTTTCTTTTGATTCAATTAGCTTTGTTGAATGCATTTGAGTTTAATTTGATTCAATTAGCTTTATTGAAGGCATTTGAGTTTCATTTGATTCAATTAGCTTTGTTGAATGCAATTGAGTTTCATTTGATTTAATTAGCTATGTTTCACTTCACTTGACTTTCATTTGATTCAATTAGCTTTGTTGAACGCATTTGTGTTTCATTTGATTCTATTAGCTATGTTTGACTTCATTTGACTTGCATTTGATTCAATTAGCTTTGTTTAATGCATTTGAGTTTCATTTGATTCAATTAGCTTTGTTGAATGCATTTGTGTATCATTTGATTCAATTAGCTTTGTTGAATGCATTTGAGTATCATTTGATTCAATTAGCTTTGTTGAATGCATTTGAGTATCATTTGATTCAATTAGCTTTGTTGAATGCATTTGAGTTTCATTTGATTCTATTAGCTATGTTTGACTTTATTTGACTTTTATTTAATTCAATTAACTTGGTTTGACTTCATTTAACTTTAATTTGATTCAATATGCTTTGTTTGATTTCATTTGACTTTAATTTGATTTAATTAGCTTTGTAGAATACATTTGAGTTTCATTTGATTCTATTAGCTATGCTTGACTTCATTTGACTTTCATTTGATTCAATTAGCTATGTTTGACTTCATTTTACTTTAATTTGATTCAATTTGCTTTGTTGAATGCATTTGAGTTTCATTTGATTCAATTAGCTATGTTTGACTTCAATTGACTTTCTTTTGATTCAATTAGCTTTGTTGAATGCATTTGAGTTTAATTTGATTCAATTAGCTTTATTGAATGCATTTGAGTTTCATTTGATTCAATTAGCTTTTTTGAATGCAATTGAGTTCCATTTGATTTAATTAGCTATGTTTGACTTCACTTCACTTTCATTTGATTCAATTAGTTTTGTTTAATGCATTTGAGTTTCATTTGATTCAATTAGCTTTGTTGAATGCACTTGTGTTTCATTTGATTCTATTAGCTATATTTGACTTCATTTGACTTTCATTTGATTCAATTAGCTTTGTTTGACTTTATTTTACTTTAATTTGATTCAATTAGCTTTGTTGAATGCATTTTAGTTTCATTTGATTTAATTAGCTTTATTTCAATTCATTTGACATTCATTTGATACAATTAGCTTTGATTGAATTCATTTGACTTTAATTTGATTCAATTAGCTTGGTTGAATGCAATTGAGTTTCATTTGATTTAATTAGCTTTGTTGAATGCATTTGAGTTTCATTTGATTCTATTTGCTATGTTTGACTTTATTTGACTTTCTTTTGATTCAATTAGCTTGGTTTGACTTTATTTAACTTTAATTTGATTCAATTAGGTTTGTTTGATTTCATTTGACTTTAATTTGATTCAATTAGCTTTGTAGAATGCATTTGAGTTTCATTTGACTCAATTAGCTTTGTTGATTACATTTGAGTTTATTTGATTCTATTAGCAATGTTTGACTTCATTTGACTTTCATTTGATTCAATTAGCTTTGTTTGACTTCATTTTACATTAATTTGATTCAATTTGCTTTGTTGAATGCATTTGAGTTTTATTTGATTCAATTAGCTATGTTTGACTTCAATTGACTTTCTTTTGATTCAATTAGCTTTGTTGAATGCATTTGAGTTTAATTTGATTCAATTAGCTTTATTGAATACATTTGAGTTTATTTTGATTCAATTAGCTTTGTTGAATGCAATTGAGCTCCACTTGATTTAATTAGCTATGTTTGACTTCATTTGACTTTCATTTGATTCAATTAGCTTTGTTTAATGCATTTGAGTTTCATTTGATCCAATTAGCTTTGTTGAAAGCATTTGTGTTTCATTTGATTATATTCGCTATGTTTGACTTCATTTGACTTTCATTTGATTCAATTAGCTTTGTTTGACTTCATTTTACTTTAATTTGATTCAATTTACTTTGTTGAATGCATTTGAGTTTTATTTGATTCAATTAGCTATGTTTGACTTCAATTGACTTTCTTTTGATTCAATTAGCTTTGTTGAATGCATTTGAGTTTAATTTGATTCAATTAGCTTTATTGAATACATTTGAGTTTCATTTGATTCAATTAGCTTTGTTGAATGCAATTGAGCTCCACTTGATTTAATTAGCTATGTTTGACTTCATTTGACTTTCATTTGATTCAATTAGCTTTGTTTAATGCATTTGAGTTTCATTTGATCCAATTAGCTTTGTTGAATGCATTTGTGTTTCATTTGATTATATTCGCTATGTTTGACTTCATTTGACTTTCATTTGATTCAATTAGCTTTGTTTGACTTCATTTTACTTTAATTTGATTCAATTTACTTTGTTGAATGCATTTGAGTTTCATTTGATTCAATTAGCTTTGTTTGACTTCAATTGACTTTCTTTTGATTCAATTAGCTTTGTTGAATGCATTTGAGTTTAATTTGATTCAATTAGCTTTGTTGAATGCAATTGAGTTCCATTTGATTTAATTAGCTATGTTTGACTTCACTTGACTTTCATTTGATTCAATTAGCTTTTTTTAATGCATTTGAGTTTCATTTGATTCAATTAGCTTTGTTGATTGCATTTGTGTTTCATTTGATTCTATTAGCTATGTTTGACTTCATTTGACTTTCATTTGATTCAATTAGCTTTGTTTGACTTCATTTTACTTTAATTTGATTCAATTGGCTTTGTTGAATGCATTTGAGTTTCATTTGATTCAATTAGCTTTATTTGAATTCATTTGACTTTCATTTGATATAATTAGCTTTGATTTAATTCATTTGACTTTAATTTGATTCAATTAGCTTGGTTGAATGCATTTGAGTTTCATTTAATTTAATTAGCTTTGTTGAATGAATTTGAGTTTCATTTGATTCTATTAGCTATGTTTGACTTTATTTGAGTTTTATTTGATTCAATTAGCTTGGTTTGACTTCATTTAACTTTAGCTTTGTTTGATTTCATTTGACTTTAATTTGATTCAATTAGCATTGTAGAATGCATTTGAGTTTCTTTTGACTCAATTAGCTTTGTTGAATACATTTGAGTTTCATTTGATTCTATTAGCTATGTTTGACTTCATTTGACTTTCATTTGATTCAATTAGTTTTTCTTGACTTAATTTTGCTTTAATTTGATTCAATTAACTTTGTTGAATGCATTTGAGTTTCATTTGATTCAATTAGCTTTGTTTAATGCATTTGTGTTTCATTTGATTCAATTAGCTTTGTTTGATTTCATTTGACTTTAACTTGATTCAATTAGCATTGTAGAATGCATTTGAGTTTCATTTAATTTAATTAGCTTTATTGAATGCATTTGAGTTTCATTTGATTCTATCAGCTATGTTTGACTTTATTTGACTTTCATTTGATTCAATTAGCTAGGTTTGACTTCATTTAACTTTAATTTGATTCAATTATGTTTGTTTGATTTCTTTTGACTTTAATTTTATTCAATTAGCTTTGTAGAATGAATTTGAGTTTCATTTGACTCAATTAGCTTTGTTGAATACATTTGAGTTTATTTGATTCTATTAGTAATGTTTGACTTCATTTGACTTTTATTTGATTCAATTAGCTTTGTTTGACTTCATTTTACTTTAATTTGATTCAATTAGCTTTGTTGAATGCATTCGAATTCATTTGATTCAATTAGCTTTATTTGAATTCATTTGACTTTCATTTGATACAATTAGCTTTGATTTAATTCATTTGACTTTAATTTGATTCAATTAGCTTGGTTGAATGCATTTGAGTTTCATTTGATTTAATTCATTTTACTTTAATTTTATTCAATTTGTTTTGTTGAATGTATTTGGGTTTTATTTGATTCAATTAGCTATGTTTGACTTCAATTGACTTTCTTTTGATTCAATTAGCTTTGTTGAATGCATTTGAGTTTAATTTGATTCAATTAGCTTTATTGAATACATTTGAGTTTCATTTGATTCAATTAGCTTTGTTGAATGCTATTGAGTTCCACTTGATTTAATTAGCTATGATTGACTTCATTTTACTTTCATTTGATTCAATTAGCTTTGTTTAATGCATTTGAGTTTCATTTGATCCAATTAGCTTTGTTGAATGCATTTGTGTTTCATTTGATTATATTCGCTATGTTTGACTTCATTTGACTTTCATTTGATTCAATTAGCTTTGTTTGACTTCATTTTACTTTAATTTGATTCAATTTGCTTTGTTGAATGCATTTGAGTTCCATTTGATTCAATTAGCTATGTTTGACTTCAATTGACTTTCTTTTGATTCAATTAGCTTTGTTGAATGCATTTGAGTTTAATTTGATTCAATTAGCTTTATTGAATGCATTTGAGTTTCATTTGATTCAATTAGCTTTGTTGAATGCAATTGAGTTCCATTTGATTTAATTAGCTATGTTTAACTTCACTTGACTTTCATTTGATTCAATTAGCTTTGTTTAATGCATTTGAGTTTCATTTAATTCAATTAGCTTTGTTGAATGCATTTGTGTTTCATTTGATTCTATTAGCTATGTTTGACTTCATTTGACTTTCATTTGATTCAATTAGCTTTGTTTGACTTTATTTGACTTTAATTTAATTCAATTAGCTTTGTTGAATGCATTTGAGTTTCATTTGATTTAATTAGCTTTATTTGAATTCATTTGACTTTCTTTTGATACAATTAGCTTTGATTGAATTCATTTGACTTTAATTTGATTCAATTAGCTTGGTTGAATGCATTTGAGTTTCATTTGATTTAATTAGCTTTGTTGAATGCATTTGAGTTTCATTTAATTCTATTAGCTATGTTTGACTTTATTTGACTTTTATTTAATTCAATTAGCTTGGTTTGACTTCATTTAACTTTAATTTGATTCAATTAGCTTTGTTTGATTTCATTTGACTTTAATTTGATTCAATTAGCATTGTATAATGCATTTGAGTTTCATTTGACTCAATTAGCTTTGTGGAATACATTTGAGTTTCATTTGATTCTATTAGCTATGCTTGACTTCATTTGACTTTCATTTGATTCAATTAGCTTTGTTTGACTTCATTTTACTTTAATTTGATTCAATTTGCTTTGTTGAATGCATTTGAGTTTCATTTGATTCAATTAGCTATGTTTGACTTAAATTGACTTTCTTTTGATTCTATTAGCTTTGTTGAATGCATTTGAGTTTCATTTGATTCAATAAGTTTTGTTTGACTTCATTTGAATTTAATTTGATTCTATTAGCTTTGTAGAATTGATACGAACACACTTCAAAATAGGAATTGCGTTTACGATAGTTGAACAATAAACTAAAAGCCTCCACTTCAAGTTTATAATTCGGTTTATAACTAAGGAAATGAATCTCCACTCTCTTCCTCAATCACGGTTTTAATTAACAAAGAACGAGAATCTCCACTCTCGAATCTGTCAATTAGGTTGACTTTCTCGTAGTTTGACCTCCCAAGAAAATCGGTTCAAAGATAGAATAAAAACCTCGGTTTTTAATCTTTAACACAACGTGTTTTAATTTGAAGCACAAAGCTTAAATTTCAATTATCCAAATCTGATTTTCATTTATGATCACCATTTGATATATATTACAAGCTAATCACTCCCAAAAGATCTAAGTACTTAAAAGATTAAACAAAGCATTAAACAACAAATATCTCTAATCTTCCAACAAAGGTGTAAGAGGAATAGTGTTGTTGTGTGTTTTGTTGACTAAAAGGGAAGGAGGGCCGGTTTTCCACACCAAGTGGATGGCCTCCCTTAGCTTGCAACACAAGCTCCATAAATATCTTCAAGGACCTCCTTTCACACGCCCCAAGTGTAGATCGCATCCCCAAGCATATTTCGCGGATATTACAACTTACGCTACGCAAAATAATTCCGGTTTTACAAAAACCGAAAATTACAAAAAAACGTTAATTAAACTAACTCGCTTAATTAACTTCCTTTCCTATGTTGCTCAACATGATTAAACTAGTACTAATCCTTAAACCGTGAATCTCTCCCTTGTTGTGATTGAGATTAGTACTTAGTAGAATTTCGGAACTAGCAACTAGTTTCGGATCATCCTCTCCTTCTTCAAAAGGAATTGTCCTCAATTCTTGCACATCGTTATCTTCGAAATAGGGGGATAAGTCCCCTATGTTGAATGTGGCTGCCACGCTATAATCTCCGGGAAGGTCTATTTTGTAAGCATTATTGCCGTAGCGTTCAAGAACCTTGAAAGGTCCTTCAGCTCGGGGCATGAGTTTATGCTTTCTTTTACTTGGAAACCTTTCCTTCCTCAAGTGTATCCACACCAAATCTCCCGGAGCAAACAACCTCGGTTTTCGGCCCTTGTTTGCTTTTTTTCTTGTACATTTCATTGGCCTTTTCGATGTTGGCGCGGATTTCTTTGTGAACCTTCACCATTGTTTCAGCTTGTTGCCTAGCATCCCCGTGGACATAAGAGTCCTTAGGCAACGAAATGAGATCAATAGGTACATACGGGTTTACCCCATATACCACTTCGAACGGTGAATGTCTTGTTGCAAAAGTGGGAGTCCTATTGTAAGCAAATTCCGCGTGGCATAGCTTGACATCCCAATCTTTCCCGGTCTTGCTCACTAAGCCCCTTAACAAGGTGCCTAGAGTTCGATTTGTCACTTGTTTGACCGTCGGTTTGGGGGTGATGTGAAGTACTAAACAAAGCAACTTAGTACCCATCATCCTCCACGGGGATCTCCAAAAATGACTCAAAAACTTGCTATCTCGATCCGAGACAATAGTTTTTGGTATTCCATGTAGACGGACAATTTCCACGAAATATAAACAAGAAACGTTAATAGCATCTTCGTTTTATGGCAAGGCACAAAGTGTGCCATTTTTGAGAAACGGTCCACCACCACCATGACCGAATCCTTTCCTCTTTGCGTTCTCGGAAGTGCAACGATGAAATCCATACTAACATCCTCCCAAGGCCTCTCCGTCTTGGCAAAGGAGTATACAACCCCTTATGAAACGTGCTTTTGGCTCTTTGACAAACTCCGCAACGAGCCAAAACAGCGTGCACTTCCTTGATCATATGAGGCCAAGAAAAATGTTCTTGTAATAATTCCATGGTTTTGGCAACACCAAAATGGCCAGCCAAACCGCCACCATGAGCCTCTCTTATGAGCAAATCACGAACGGGACATTTGGGAACGCAAAGTTTGTTCCCTTTGAACAAGAACCCCTCCATTTGATGATAATGGTCTTTTGGACCATCTTTGGTAGCCTCGAACAGATCTCGTGTCCCCTCATCAAGAACATAAAATTCTTTAATTAGTTCAAACCCAAGTACCTTGGAATCCACCATATTAAGCAATACGTGTCTCCGAGATAAAGCATCAGCTACCACGTTAGCTTTCCCGGCCTTGTACTTGGCAACAAAGTTGAACGATTGTAAGAACTCTACCCATTTAGCATGCCGAGCACTAAGCTTATGTTGCCCATGAATATATTTCAGTGATTCATGATCGGAGTGAAGAATAAAAGCTTGTGGTCGTAAATAGTGACTCCAATGATTAAGAGATCTAACCATGGCGTAAAACTCTTTATCATAAGTGGAATAATTCAACTTAGCCTGATTTAATTTTTCGCTAAAATACGCAATAGGCTTGCCACATTGAATCAAAACAGCCCCAATACCCGTTCCACTTGCATCACACTCAACTTCAAATGGTTTTGCAAAATCCGGTAAAGCTAGGATAGGCGTTTTACACATTCTCTCCTTTACAAGTTCAAACGCCTTTTGAGCTGCGTCACTCCATTCAAATTTTCCATGTTTAGTGCATTCCGTTATAGGAGCTATTAAGGTGCTGAAATTGTTTATAAACCTCCTATAAAACGAAGCTAAACCATGAAAAGACCTCACCTCGGTGATAGTTGTAGGAACCGGCCAAGAAGAAATTGCTTCAACTTTGGATGGATCCACTTTCACCCCTTCATCCGAAATAATGAACCCAAGGAAGCCAATCTCTCGTTGCATGAACGTGCACTTTTCAAGCTTCCCATACGGTTTTGTTCTCTCAAAACTTCGAACACTTGTTGCAAATGATTTAAATGATCATCCTTGTTAGCACCGAAAACAAGAATATCATCCAAATATACAACTACGAACTTTCCCAAAAATGGCCTAAGTACTTCATTCATTAATCTCATGAAAGTACTAGGGGCATTCGTGAGACCAAATGGCATAACCAGCCATTCATACAACCCATACTTTGTCTTGAAAGCCGTCTTCCACTCATCTCCCTCCTTCATGCATATTTGGTGGTATCCACTTCTCAAATCAATTTTCGAAAACAACTTGGATCCACTCAACTCATCTAGCATGTCATCTAATCTAGGGATGGGAAATCTGTACTTTATGGTGATGTTGTTCACAGCACGGCTATCAATACACATCCTCCATGAACCGTCTTTTTTTGGCACAAGCAAAGCCGGAACGGCACACGGACTCTTGCTCTCCCTCACGTAACCCTTGCCCATCGGCTCACGATTTGGCTTTGTAATTCCTCACTCTCTTTGGGATTACATCTATAGGAAGGCTTATTTGGAATTGGTGCTCCGGGAATGAGATCAATTTGATGTTCAATTCCACGTTTTGGGGGTAGGCCATTTGGTAGGTCATTAGGGAACACATCTCCAAACTCCTCCAACAACTCCCTCAAATGCGGATCCTCAACGTTCACTCCCTCATTCACCTCCTTGGCAACCGAATATACACCAACCGATTTTCCTCCAACTCCCTCTCAAATCGTTTTCTCCCTAAGAACACGCCACTACACATCGGGTTTTCTTTTGGTGTTGGTTTTGTGTTTCGGATTTTTGAAGGAGGTAATGGTAGTAAGGTTTTGATTTTGCCATTCTTGTTCACCTTATACACATTCTTAAAACCATCATGCATCACCTTGCGATCAAATTGCCACGGTCTACCAAGTAGTATATGGCACGCGAGTCATAGGGATTACATCACATAGAATTTCATCTTCATAATTTCCAATTGAGAATGTGATTAAAACTCTATTTTTTACCCTTACTTCACTATCATCATCTAGCCATTTCGGTTTATAAGGAATTGGATGTTTAGTCATAGGTAATGCTAACTTCTCTACAAGTTCGGTTGAAGCTACATTAGTACAACTTCCCCCATCTATGATCAAATTGCATAGTTTTTTTTTTCACTAGGCATTTCGAATGAAAAATGGTCTCCCTTTGTTCCTCATTTTCGGCCACCACATTTGAGTATAAGGACCTCCTAATCACTAAGGTTTCACCCTCCATTTCGGGATTGCACACGTCCTCCTCATCCTCACTTCCATTTTTATCATGTTCCATCTCTAAAAGAGATTGTCTTTCCAACTCGTCTATTTTCGTTATGTCTCTTATGGTCATGATTCTTTTAGTCGGACAATTAGCTTGGTAATGGCCATAGCCTTGACACTTAAAACATTTTACTTTTAAGGTTTTGTCATCTCCGACTTTCTCCTTGTCTTTCCTAGTGAAATCAGGTTTTTTGTTCTTATCAAGATTACTAGTACTAGGATTAACTTTGAAAGTACTAAATGGCTTGGAATAAGACTTACTTGCTACTGGTTTCTTCTTTTGGCTATCCATTTTGAGAGCCACTTTGCAAGCTTCGTCGAATGTGAGGTATGGGAACACCTCTACTTTCTCACGCACCTCTTCATTTAGGCCTCCTAAGAACCGGCCTAACTTTTGCTCCTCCATTTCTTCGATTTCACAAACAATGGAAAGTTTCTCAAATTCCTTGATGTACTCCTCCATAGGCATGGCGCCTTGCTTGAGTGTGGACCATCTAACATACTGATTTTGTTTGTAGTTAGTTGGAACAAAACGCTTCCGTAATTGCTTCTTTAATTTCTCCCAAGTAGCAATCTTGGATTTGTTCTCCTTCACCCTTTGCCTCTTCAAGCCTTCTAACCAAATGGATGCATATTTGGTTAGTTTCAAAACAGCAACCTTGTATTTCTTATCATTCGGAGTGTCTTTGTAATCAAAAAAACGCTCCAAAGAACGTTCCCATTCAATGTATAATTCCGGATCACTAGCTCCGTCAAAATCTGGAACTTCGATTTTCAAACCCCTATCATCAGCCCTAGAACTCCTTTCTTCCTCATTAGGTTTCTTCTTAAACAATTCTAAGGTTATCTTTGCCATCATGTCGTGTAATGCTTCGTTTTGCTTAGCTAGAGCTTCTAGCATCGCATCTCTTCTAGCATTATCATCTATTTCCTCGTCCATTTCAGAACTTAGCTCTTGATACCACTTGATACGAACACACTTCAAAATAGGAATTGCGTTTACGATAGTTGAACAATAAACTAAAAGCCTCCACTTCAAGTTTATAATTCGGTTTATAACTAAGGAAATGAATCTCCACTCTCTTCCTCAATCACGGTTTTAATTAACAAAGAACGAGAATCTCCACTCTCGAATCTGTCAATTAGGTTGACTTTCTCATAGTTTGACCTCCCAAGAAAATCGGTTCAAAGATAGAATAAAAACCTCGGTTTTTAATCTTTAACACAACGTGTTTTAATTTGAAGCACAAAGCTTAAATTTCAATTATCCAAATCTGATTTTCATTTATGATCACCATTTGATATATATTACAAGCTAATCACTCCCAAAAGATCTAAGTACTTAAAAGATTAAACAAAGCATTAAACAACAAATATCTCTAATCTTCCAACAAAGGTGTAAGAGGAATAGTGTTGTTGTGTGTTTTGTTGACTAAAAGGGAAGGAGGGCCGGTTTTCCACACCAAGTGGATGGCCTCCCTTAGCTTGCAACACAAGCTCCATAAATATCTTCAAGGACCTCCTTTCACACGCCCCAAGTGTAGATCGCATCCCCAAGCATATTTCGCGGATATTACAACTTACGCTACGCAAAATAATTCCGGTTTTACAAAAACCGAAAATTACAAAAAAACGTTAATTAAACTAACTCGCTTAATTAACTTCCTTTCCTATGTTGCTCAACATGATTAAACTAGTACTAATCCTTAAACCGTGAATCTCTCCCTTGTTGTGATTGAGATTAGTACTTAGTAGAATTTCGGAACTAGCAACTAGTTTCGGATCAAGAATGCATTTGACTTCAATTTACTTTCATTTGATTCAATTAGCTTGGTTTGACTTTATTTAACTTAAATTTGATTCAATTAGCTTTGCTTGATTTCACTTGACTTTAATTTAATTCAATTAGCTTTGTAGAATGCATTTGAATTTCATTTGACTCAATTAGCTTTGTTGAATATATTTGACTTTCATTTGATTCTATTAGCTATGTTTGACTTCATATGACTTTCATTTGATTCAATTAGCTTTGTTTGACTTCATTTAACTTTAATTTGATTCATTTAACTTTGTTGAATGCATTTGAGTTTTATTTGATTCAAATAGCTTTACTGAATGCATTTGAGTTTCATTTGATTCAATTAGTTTTGTTGAATGCATTTGATTTTCATTTGATTCATTTAGCTATGTTTGACGTTATTTGACTTTTATTTGATTCAATTAGCTTTGTTTGACTTCATTTTACTTTAATTTGATTCAATTAGCTTTGGAGAATGCATTTCAGTTTCATTTGACTCAATTAGCCTTGTTGAATACATTTGAGTTTCATTTGATTATATTAGCTATGTTTGACGTCATTTGACTTTAATTTAAATAAAATAGCTTTATTGAATGCACTTGACTTTAATTTGATTCAATTAGCTTTGTAGAATGCATTAGAGTTTCATTTGACTTAATTAGCTTTGTTGAATACATTTGAGTTTCATTTGATTCTACTCCCTCCGTCCCTAAATAGAGTGCCCATTTCTTTTGAGCACAAGTATTAAGAAAAAATCATGTGTAGGACCTTAGTTTTATTAATTCAAAATTTAATATAGAAGTTGGTACACTTTTTATGAATTGTTTATTAAGGAGAGAGAATGTGGGCCATATGGGAAAATGGGTGATATTATAAATGTTGATAGCAAAATAATATTTTAATTGGTGGACCCATATCAAATAAGGAAATGGGAAATCTATTTGGGACAAACATAAATGAAAAAATGGGCACTCAATTTAGGTACGGAGGGAGTATTAGCTATGTTTGACTTCATTTGACTTTCATTTGATTCAATTAGCTTTGTTTGACTTCGTTTTACTTTAATTTGATTCAATTTGTTTTGTTGAATGCATTTGAGTTTCATTTGATTCAATTAGCTATGTTTGACTTCAATTGAATTTCTTTTGATTCAATTAGCTTTGTTGAATGCATTTGAGTTTAATTTGATTCAATTAGCTTTATTGACTTCATTTGACTTTTATTTGATTCAATTAGCTTTGTTTAATGCATTTGAGTTTCATTTGATTCAATTACCTTTGGTGAATGCATTTGAGTTTAATTTGATTCAATTATCTTTATTGACTTCATTTGACTATTATTTGATTCAATTAGCTTTGTTTAATGCATTTGAGTTTCATTTGATTCAATGAGCTTTGTTGAATGCATTTGAGTTTCATTTGATTCTATTAGCTATGTTTGACTTCATTTGACTTTCATTTGATTCAATTAGATTTGTTTGACTTCATTTTACTTTAATTTGATTCAATTAGCTTTGTTGAATGCATTTGAGTTTCATTTGATTCAATTAGCTTTATTTGAATTCATTTGACTTTCATTTGATACAATTAGCATTGATTGACTTCATTTGACTTTAATGTGATTCAATTAGCTTTGTTGAATGCGTTTGTGTTTCATTTGATTCAATTAGCTTTGTCGAATGCATTTGAGTTTCATTTGATTCTATTAGCTATGTTTGACTTTATTTGACTTTCATTTAATTCAATTAGCTTTGTTTGACTTCATTTGACTTTAATGTGATTCAATTAGCTTTGGTGAATGCGTTTGAGTTTCATTTGATTCAATTAGCTTTGTCGAATGCATTTGAGTTTCATTTGATTTAATTAGCTTTATTTGACTTTATTTGTCTTTCTTTTGATTCAATTAGCTTAGTTGAATGCATTTGAGTTTAATTTGATTCAATTAGCTTTATTAAAAGCATTTGAGTTTCATTTGATTCAATTAGCTTTGTAGAATGCATTTGAGTTTCATTTGACTCAATTAGCATTGTTGAATACAATGAAGTTTCAGTTGATTCAATTAGCTATGTTTGTCTTCATTAGACTTTCATTTCATTCAATGAACTTTGTTTGACTTCATTTTACTTTAATTTGATTCAAATTGCTTTGTTGAATGTATTCGAGATTCAATTGATTCAATTAGCTATGTTTGACATTAATTGACTTTCTTTTGATTCAATTAGCTTTGTTGAATGCATTTGAGTTAATTTGATTCAATTAGCTTGATTGACTTCATTTGACTTTTCTTTGATTCAATTAGCTTTGTTTAATGCATTTAAGTTTCATTTGATTCAATTAGCTTTGTTGAATGCATTTGAGTTTCATTTGATACTATTAGCTATGTTTGACTTCATTTGACTTTCATTTGATTCAATTAGATTTGTTTGACTTCATTTTACTTTAATTTGATTCAATTAGCTTTGTTGAATGCATTTGAGTTTCATTTGATTCAATTAGCTTTATTTTAATTCATTTGACTTTCATTTGATACAATTAGCTTTGATTGACTTCATTTGACTTTATTGTGATTCAATTAGCTTTGTTGAATGCATTTGAGTTTCATTTGATTCAATTAGCTTTGTTGAATGCATTTGAGTTCCATTTCATTTTATTAGCTATGTTTGACTTCATTTGACTTTTATTTGATTCAATTAGCTTTGTTTAATGCATTTGAGTTTCATTTGATTCTATTAGCTATGTTTGACTTCATTTGACTTTCATTTAATTCAATTAGCTTTGCTTTACTTTATTTTACTTTAATTTGATTCAATTAACTTTGTTGAATGCATTTGAGTTTCATTTTATTCAATTGGCTTTATTTGAATTCATTTGACTTTCATTTGATTCAATTAGCTTTGTTGAATGCATTTGAGTTTCATTTGATTCTATTAGCTATGTTTGACTTTATTTGACTTTCATTTGATTTAATTAGCTTGGTTTGACTTCATTTAACTTTAATTTGATTCAATTAGCTTTGTTTGATTTCACTTGACTTTAATTTGATTCAATTAGCTTTGTAGAATGCATTTGAATTTCATTTGACTCAATTAGCTTTGTTGAATATATTTGAGTTTCATTTTATTCTATTAACTATGTTTGACTTCATTTGACTTTCATTTGTTTCAATTAGCTTTGTTTGACTTCATTTTACTTTAATTTGATTCAATTAACTTTGTTGAATACATTTGAGTTTTTTTTTATTCAAATAGCTTTACTGAATGCATTTGAGTTTCATTTGATTCAATTAGTTTTGTTTGACTTCGTTTGACTTTAATTTGACTAAATTAGCTTGGTTGAATGCATTTGAGTTTCATTTGATTCAATTAGTTTTGTTGAATGCATTAGATTTTCATTTAATTTATTTAGCTATGTTTGACTTTATTTGACTTTCATTTGATTCAATTAACTTTGTTTGACTTCATTTTACTTTAATTTGATTCAATTAGCTTTGGAGAATGCATTTGAGTTTCATTTGACTCAATTAGCCTTGTTGAATACATTTGAGTTTCATTTGATTCTATTAGCTATGTTTGACTTCATTTGACTTTAATTTGAATAAAATAGCTTTATTGAATGTATTTGAGTTTCATTTGATTCAATAAGTTTTGTTTGACATCATTTGAGTTTAATTTGATTCAATTTGCTTTGCAGAATGCATTTGAGTTTCATTTAACTCAATTAGCTTTGTTGAATACATTTGAGTTTCATTTGATTCTACTCCCGCCGTCCCTAAATAGAGTGCCCATTTCTTTTGGGCACAAGTATTATGCAGAAATCATGTGTAGGACCATAGTTGTATTAATTCTTAATTTAATATAGGATTTGGTACACTTTTTATAAATTGTTTATTAAGGAGAGATAATGGGGGCCATATGGGAAAATGGGTGATATTATAAAAGTTGATAGCAAAATAATATTTTAATTGGTGGACCCATACCAAATAAGGAAGAGAAAAATCTATTTGGGACAAACATAAATGGAAAAATGGGCACTCTATTTAGGGACGGAGGGAGTATTAGCTATGTTTGACTTCATTTGACTTTCATTTGATTCAATTAGATTTGTTTGACTTCATTTTACTTTAATTTGATTCAATTTATTTTGTTGAATGCATTTAAGTTTCATTTGATTCAATTAGCTATGTTTGACTTCAATTGAATTTTTTTTAATTCAATTAGCTTTGTTGAATGCATTTGAGTTTAATTTGTTTCAATTAGCTTTATTGAATGCATTTGAGTTTCATTTGATTCAATTAGATTTGTAGAATGCATTTGAGTTTCATTTGACTCAATTAGCTTTGTTGAATACAATTGAGTTTCTTTTGATTCAATTAGCTATGTTTGTCTTCATTTGACTTTCATTTGATTCAATTAGCTTTGTTGACATCATTTTACTTTAATTTGATTCAATTTGCTTTGTTGAATGCATTCGAGTTTCATTTGATTCAATTAGTTATGTTTGACATTAATTAACTTTCTTTTGATTCAATTAGCTTTGTTGAATGCATTTGAGTTTAATTTGATTCAATTAGCTTTGTTGAATGCATTTCAGTTTCATTTGATTCTATTAGCTATGTTTGACTTCATTTGACTTTCATTTGATTCAATTAGATTTGTTTGACTTTATTTTACTTTAATTTGATTCAATTAGCTTTGTTGAATGCATTTGAGTTTCATTTGATTCAATTAGCTTTATTTGAATTCATTTGACTTTCATTTGATACAATTAGCTTTGATTGACTTCATTTGACTTTAATGTGATTCAATTAGCTTTGTTGAATGCATTTGATTTTCATTTGATTCAATTAGCTTTGTCGAATGCATTTGAGTTTCATTTGATTCTATTACCTATGTTTGGCTTTATTTGAGTTTCATTTGATTCAATTAGCTTGGTTTGACTTCATTTAACTTTAATTTAATTTAATTAGCTTTGTTTGACTTCATTTGACTTTAATTTGATTCAATTAGCTTTGTAGAATGCATTTGAGTTTCATTTGACTCAATTAGCTTTGTTGAATACATTTGAGTTTCATTTGATTCTATTAGCTATGTTTGACTTCATTTGACTTTCATTTGATTCAATTAGCTTTGTTTAATGTATTTGAGTTTCATTTCATTCAATTAGCTTTGTTGAATGCATTTGAGTTTCATTTGATTCTATTAGCTATGTTTGACTTCATTTGACTTTCATTTGATTCAATTAGCTTTGTTTGACTTCATTTTACTTTAATTTGATTTAATTAACTTTGTTGAATGTATTTGAGTTTTATTTGATTCAAATAGCTTTACTGAATGCATTTGAGTTTCATTTGATTCAATAAGTTTTGTTTGACTTCGTTTGACTTTATTTTAAATAAATCAGCTTTGTTGAATGCATTTGAGTTAATTTGATTCAATTAGTTTTGTTGAATGCATTAGATTTTCATTTGATTTATTTTGCTATGTTTGACTTCATTTGACTTTCATTTGATTCAATTAGCTTTGTTTGACTTCATTTGACTTTAATTTGATTCAATTAGCTTTGGAGAATGCATTTGAGTTTCATTTGACTTAATTAGCTTTGTTGAATACATTTGAGTTTCATTTGATTCTATTAGCTATGTTTGACTTCATTTGACTTTTATTTGATTTAATTAGCTTTGTTTGACTTCATTTTATTTTAATTTGATTCAATTTACTTTGTTGAATGCATTTGAGTTTCATTTGATTCAATTAGCTATGTTTGACTTCAATTGACTTTCTTTTGATTCAATTAGCTTTGTTGAATGCATTTGAGTTTAATTTGATTCAATTACCTTTATTGAATGCATTTGAGTTTCATTTGATTCAATTAGCTTTGTTGAATGCATTTGAGTTCCTTTTCATTTTATTAGCTATGTTTGATTTCATTTGACTTTCATTTGATTCAATTAGCTTTGTTTAATGCATTTGAGTTTCATTTGATTCAATTAGCTTTGTTGATTGCATTTGATTTTCATTTGATTCTATTAGCTATGTTTGACTTCATTTAACTTTCATTTGATTCAATTAGCTTTGTTGAATGCATTTGTGTTTCATTTTATTTAATTGGCTGTATTTGAATTCATTTGACATTCATCTGATTCAATTAGCTTTGTTGAATGCATTTGAGTTTCATTTGATTCTATTAGCTATGTTTCGACTTTATTTGACTTTCATTTGATTCAATTAGCTGGGTTTGACTTCATTTAACTTTAATTTGATTCAATTAACTTTGTTGAATGCATTCATTTTATTCAATTGACTTTATTTGAATGCATTTGAGTTTCATTTGATTCAATTAGCTTTGTTGAATGCATTTGAGTTTCATTTGATTCTATTTGCTATGTTTGACTTCATTTGACTTTCATTTGATTCAATTAGCTTTGTTTAACTTCATTTTACTTTAATTTGATTCAATTAGCTTTGTTTGATTTCACTTAACTTTAATTTGATTCAATTAGCTTTATAGAATGCATATGAATTTCATTTGACTCAATTAGCTTTGTTGAATATATTTGAGTTTCATTTGATTCTATTAGCTATGTTTGACTTCATTTGACTTTAATTTGATTCAATTAGCTTTGCTTGACTTCATTTTACTTTAATTTGATTCAATTAACTTTGTTGAATGCATTTGAGTTTCATTTTATTCAATTGGCTTTATTTGAATTCATTTGACTTTCATTTGATTCAATCAGCTTTGTTGAATGCATTTGAGTTTCATTTTATTCTATTAGCTATGTTTGACTTTATTTGACTTTCATTTGATTTAATTAGCTTGGTTTGACTTCAACTTTAATTTGATTCAATTAGCTTTGTTTGATTTCACTTGACTTTAATTTGATTCAATTAGCTTTGTAGAATGCATTTGAATTTCATTTGACTCAATTAGCTTTGTTGAATATATTTGAGTTTCATTTGATTCTATTAACTATGTTTGACTTCATTTGACTTTCATTTGTTTCAATTAGCTTTGTTTGACTTCATTTTACTTTAATTTGATTCAATTAACTTTGTTGAATGCATTTGCGTTTTATTTGATTCAAATAGCTTTACTGAATGCATTTGTGTTTCATTTGATTCAATAAGTTTTGTTTGACTTCGTTTGACTTTCATCTGACTAAATTAGCTTGGTTGAATGCATTTGACTTTCATTTGATTTAATTAGCTTGGTTTGACTTCATTTAACTTTAATTTGATTCAATTAGCTTTGTTTGATTTCACTTGACTTTAATTTGATTCAATTAGCTTTGTAGAATGCATTTGAATTTCATTTGACTCAATTAGCTTTGTTGAATATATTTGAGTTTCATTTGATTCTATTAACTATGTTTGACTTCATTTGACTTTCATTTGTTTCAATTAGCTTTGTTTGACTTCATTTTACTTTAATTTGATTCAATTAACTTTGTTGAATGCATTTGAGTTTTATTTGATTCAAATAGCTTTACTGAATGCATTTGAGTTTCATTTGATTCAATAAGTTTTGTTTGACTTCGTTTGACTTTCATCTGACTAAATTAGATTGGTTGAATGCATTTGAATTTCATTTTATTCAATTAGTTTTGTTGATTGCATTAGATTTTCATTTGATTCATTTAGCTATGTTTGACTTTATTTGACTTTCATTTGATTCAATTAGCTTGGTTTGACTTCATTTAACTTTAATTTGATTCAATTAGCTTTGTTTGATTTCACTTAACTTTAATTTGATTCAATTAGCTTTGTAGAATGCATATGAATTTCATTTGACTCAATTAGCTTTGTTGAATATATTTGAGTTTTATTTGATTCTATTAGCTATGTTTGACTTCATTTGACTTTAATTTGATTCAATTAGCTTTGCTTGACTTCATTTTACTTTAATTTGATTCAATTAAATTTGTTGAATGCATTTGAGTTTCATTTTATTCAATTGGCTTTATTTGAATTCATTTGACTTTCATTTGATTCAATTAACTTTGTTGAATGCATTTGAGTTTCATTTTATTCTATTAGCTATGTTTGACTTTATTTGACTTTCATTTGATTTAATTAGCTTGGTTTGACTTCATTTAACTTTAATTTGATTCAATTAGCTTTGTTTGATTTCACTTGACTTTAATTTGATTCAATTAGCTTTGTAGAATGCATTTGAATTTCATTTGACTCAATTAGCTTTGTTGAATATATTTGAGTTTCATTTGATTCTATTAACTATGTTTGACTTCATTTGACTTTCATTTGATTCAATTAGCTTTGTTTGACTTCATTTTACTTTAATTTGATTCAATTAGCTTTGTCGAATGCATTTGACTTTCATTTGATTCAATTAGCTTTGTTTGACTTCATTTGACTTTCATTTGATTCAATTAGCTTTGTTTGACTTCATTTTACTTTAATTTGATTTAATTAACTTTGTTGAATGCATTTGAGTTTTATTTGATTCAAATAGCTTTATTGAATGCATTTGAGTTTCATTTGATTCAATAAGTTTTGTTTGACTTCGTTTGACTTTATTTTAAATAAATCAGCTTTGTTGAATGCATTTGAGTTAATTTGATTCAATTAGTTTTGTTGAATGCATTAGATTTTCATTTGATTTATTTTGCTATGTTTGACTTCATTTGACTTTCATTTGATTCAATTAGCTTTGTTTGACTTCATTTGACTTTAATTTGATTCAATTAGCTTTGGAGAATGCATTTGAGTTTCATTTGACTCAATTAGCTTTGTTGAATACATTTGAGTTTCATTTGATTCTATTAGCTATGTTTGACTTCATTTGACTTTTATTTGATTTAATTAGCTTTGTTTGACTTCATTTTATTTTAATTTGATTCAATTTACTTTGTTGAATGCATTTGAGTTTCATTTGATTCAATTAGCTATGTTTGACTTCAATTGACTTTCTTTTGATTCAATTAGCTTTGTTGAATGCATTTGAGTTTAATTTGATTCAATTACCTTTATTGAATGCATTTGAGTTTCATTTGATTCAATTAGCTTTGTTGAATGCATTTGAGTTCCTTTTCATTTTATTAGCTATGTTTGATTTCATTTGACTTTCATTTGATTCAATTAGCTTTGTTTAATGCATTTGAGTTTCATTTGATTCAATTAGCTTTGTTGATTGCATTTGATTTTCATTTGATTCTATTAGCTATGTTTGACTTCATTTAACTTTCATTTGATTCAATTAGCTTTGTTGAATGCATTTGTGTTTCACTTTATTTAATTGGCTGTATTTGAATTCATTTGACATTCATCTGATTCAATTAGCTTTGTTGAATGCATTTGAGTTTCATTTGATTCTATTAGCTATGTTTGACTTTATTTGACTTTCATTTGATTCAATTAGCTGGGTTTGACTTCATTTAACTTTAATTTGATTCAATTAACTTTGTTGAATGCATTCATTTTATTCAATTGACTTTATTTGAATGCATTTGAGTTTCATTTGATTCAATTAGCTTTGTTGAATGCATTTGAGTTTCATTTGATTCTATTAGCTATGTTTGACTTCATTTGACTTTCATTTGATTCAATTAGCTTTGTTTAACTTCATTTTACTTTAATTTGATTCAATTAGCTTTGTTTGATTTCACTTAACTTTAATTTGATTCAATTAGCTTTATAGAATGCATATGAATTTCATTTGACTCAATTAGCTTTGTTGAATATATTTGAGTTTCATTTGATTCTATTAGCTATGTTTGACTTCATTTGACTTTAATTTGATTCAATTAGCTTTGCTTGACTTCATTTTACTTTAATTTGATTCAATTAACTTTGTTGAATGCATTTGAGTTTCATTTTATTCAATTGGCTTTATTTGAATTCATTTGACTTTCATTTGATTCAATTAGCTTTGTTGAATGCATTTGAGTTTCATTTTATTCTATTAGCTATGTTTGACTTTATTTGACTTTAATTTGATTTAATTAGCTTGGTTTGACTTCAACTTTAATTTGATTCAATTAGCTTTGTTTGATTTCACTTGACTTTAATTTGATTCAATTAGCTTTGTAGAATGCATTTGAATTTCATTTGACTCAATTAGCTTTGTTGAATATATTTGAGTTTCATTTGATTCTATTAACTATGGTTGACTTCATTTGACTTTCATTTGTTTCAATTAGCTTTGTTTGACTTCATTTTACTTTAATTTGATTCAATTAACTTTGTTAAATGCATTTGAGTTTCATTTGATTCAATTAGCTTTCTTGAATGCATTTGAGTTTCATTTGATTCAATAAGTTTTGTTTGACTTCGTTTGACTTTCATCTGACTAAATTAGATTGGTTGAATGCATTTGAATTTCATTTTATTCAATTAGTTTTGTTGATTGCATTAGATTTTCATTTGATTCATTTAGCTATGTTTGACTTTATTTGACTTTCATTTGATTCAATTAGCTTGGTTTGACTTCATTTAACTTTAATTTGATTCAATTAGCTTTGTTTGATTTCACTTAACTTTAATTTGATTCAATTAGCTTTGTAGAATGCATATGAATTTCATTTGACTCAATTAGCTTTGTTGAATATGTTTGATTTTTATTTGATTCTATTAGCTATGTTTGACTTCATTTGACTTTAATTTGATTCAATTAGTTTTGCTTGACTTCATTTTACTTTAATTTGATTCAATTAAATTTGTTGAATGCATTTGAGTTTCATTTTATTCAATTGGCTTTATTTGAATTCATTTGACTTTCATTTGATTCAATTAACTTTGTTGAATGCATTTGAGTTTCATTTTATTCTATTAGCTATGTTTGACTTTATTTGACTTTCATTTGATTTAATTAGCTTGGTTTGACTTCATTTAACTTTAATTTGATTCAATTAGCTTTGTTTGATTTCACTTGACTTTAATTTGATTCAATTAGCTTTGTAGAATGCATTTGAATTTCATTTGACTCAATTAGCTTTGTTGAATATATTTGAGTTTCATTTGATTCTATTAACTATGTTTGACTTCATTTGACTTTCATTTGATTCAATTAGCTTTGTTTGACTTCATTTTACTTTAATTTGATTCAATTAGCTTTGTCGAATGCATTTGACTTTCATTTGATTCAATTAGCTTTGTTTGACTTCATTTGACTTTCATTTGATTCAATTAGCTTTGTTTCGACTTCATTTTACTTTAATTTGATTTAATTAACTTTGTTGAATGCATTTGAGTTTTATTTGATTCAAATAGCTTTACTGAATGCATTTGAGTTTCATTTGATTCAATAAGTTTTGTTTGACTTCGTTTGACTTTATTTTAAATAAATCAGCTTTGTTGAATGCATTTGAGTTAATTTGATTCAATTAGTTTTGTTGAATGCATTAGATTTTCATTTGATTTATTTTGCTATGTTTGACTTCATTTGACTTTCATTTGATTCAATTAGCTTTGTTTGACTTCATTTGACTTTAATTTGATTCAATTAGCTTTGGAGAATGCATTTGAGTTTCATTTGACTCAATTAGCTTTGTTGAATACATTTGAGTTTCATTTGATTCTATTAGCTATGTTTGACTTCATTTGACTTTTATTTGATTTAATTAGCTTTGTTTGACTTCATTTTATTTTAATTTGATTCAATTTACTTTGTTGAATGCATTTGAGTTTCATTTGATTCAATTAGCTATGTTTGACTTCAATTGACTTTCTTTTGATTCAATTAGCTTTGTTGAATGCATTTGAGTTTAATTTGATTCAATTACCTTTATTGAATGCATTTGAGTTTCATTTGATTCAATTAGCTTTGTTGAATGCATTTGAGTTCCTTTTCATTTTATTAGCTATGTTTGATTTCATTTGACTTTCATTTGATTCAATTAGCTTTGTTTAATGCATTTGAGTTTCATTTGATTCAATTAGCTTTGTTGATTGCATTTGATTTTCATTTGATTCTATTAGCTATGTTTGACTTCATTTAACTTTCATTTGATTCAATTAGCTTTGTTGAATGCATTTGTGTTTCACTTTATTTAATTGGTTTGTATTTGAATTCATTTGACATTCATCTCGATTCAATTAGCTTTGTTGAATGCATTTGAGTTTCATTTGATTCTATTAGCTATGTTTGACTTTATTTGACTTTCATTTGATTCAATTAGCTGGGTTTGACTTCATTTAACTTTAATTTGATTCAATTAACTTTGTTGAATGCATTCATTTTATTCAATTGACTTTATTTGAATGCATTTGAGTTTCATTTGATTCAATTAGCTTTGTTGAATGCATTTGAGTTTCATTTGATTCTATTAGCTATGTTTGACTTCATTTGACTTTCATTTGATTCAATTAGCTTTGTTTAACTTCATTTTACTTTAATTTGATTCAATTAGCTTTGTTTGATTTCACTTAACTTTAATTTGATTCAATTAGCTTTATAGAATGCATATGAATTTCATTTGACTCAATTAGCTTTGTTGAATATATTTGAGTTTCATTTGATTCTATTAGCTATGTTTGACTTCATTTGACTTTAATTTGATTCAATTAGCTTTGCTTGACTTCATTTTACTTTAATTTGATTCAATTAACTTTGTTGAATGCATTTGAGTTTCATTTTATTCAATTGGCTTTATTTGAATTCATTTGACTTTCATTTGATTCAATTAGCTTTGTTGAATGCATTTGAGTTTCATTTTATTCTATTAGCTATGTTTGACTTTATTTGACTTTAATTTGATTTAATTAGCTTGGTTTGACTTCAACTTTAATTTGATTCAATTAGCTTTGTTTGATTTCACTTGACTTTAATTTGATTCAATTAGCTTTGTAGAATGCATTTGAATTTCATTTGACTCAATTAGCTTTGTTGAATATATTTGAGTTTCATTTGATTCTATTAACTATGGTTGACTTCATTTGACTTTCATTTGTTTCAATTAGCTTTGTTTGACTTCATTTTACTTTAATTTGATTCAATTAACTTTGTTGAATGCATTTGAGTTTTATTTGATTCAAATAGCTTTACTGAATGCATTTGAGTTTCATTTGATTCAATAAGTTTTGTTTGACTTCGTTTGACTTTCATCTGACTAAATTAGATTGGTTGAATGCATTTGAATTTCATTTTATTCAATTAGTTTTGTTGATTGCATTAGATTTTCATTTGATTCATTTAGCTATGTTTCGACTTTATTTGACTTTCATTTGATTCAATTAGCTTGGTTTGACTTCATTTAACTTTAATTTGATTCAATTAGCTTTGTTTGATTTCACTTAACTTTAATTTGATTCAATTAGCTTTGTAGAATGCATATGAATTTCATTTGACTCAATTAGCTTTGTTGAATATGTTTGATTTTTATTTGATTCTATTAGCTATGTTTGACTTCATTTGACTTTAATTTGATTCAATTAGTTTTGCTTGACTTCATTTTACTTTAATTTGATTCAATTAAATTTGTTGAATGCATTTGAGTTTCATTTTATTCAATTGGCTTTATTTGAATTCATTTGACTTTCATTTGATTCAATTAACTTTGTTGAATGCATTTGAGTTTCATTTTATTCTATTAGCTATGTTTGACTTTATTTGACTTTCATTTGATTTAATTAGCTTGGTTTGACTTCATTTAACTTTAATTTGATTCAATTAGCTTTGTTTGATTTCACTTGACTTTAATTTGATTCAATTAGCTTTGTAGAATGCATTTGAATTTCATTTGACTCAATTAGCTTTGTTGAATATATTTGAGTTTCATTTGATTCTATTAACTATGTTTGACTTCATTTGACTTTCATTTGTTTCAATTAGCTTTGTTTGACTTCATTTTACTTTAATTTGATTCAATTAACTTTGTGGAATGCATTTGAGTTTTATTTGATTCAAATAGCTTTACTGAATGCATTTGAGTTTCATTTGATTCAATAAGTTTTGTTTGACTTCGTTTGACTTTCATCTGACTAAATTAGCTTGGTTGAATGCATTTGAGTTTCATTTTATTCAATTAGTTTTGTTGATTGCATTAGATTTTCATTTGATTCATTTTGCTATGTTTGACTTTATTTGACTTTCATTTGATTCAATTAGCTTTGTTTGACTTCATTTTACTTTAATTTGATTCAATTAGCTTTGGAGAATGCATTTGAGTTTCATTTGACTCAATTAGCCTTGTTGAATACATTTGAGTTTCATTTGATTATATTAGCAATGTTTGACGTCATTTGACTTTAATTTGAATAAAATAGCTTTATTGAATGCATTTGAGTTTCATTTGATTCAATTAGCTTTGTTTGACTTCATTTGACTTTCATTTGATTCAATTAGCTTTGTTTGACTTCATTTTACTTTAATTTGATTTAATTAACTTTGTTGAATGCATTTGAGTTTTATTTGATTCAAATAGCTTTACTGAATGCATTTGAGTTTCATTTGATTCAATAAGTTTTGTTTGACTTCGTTTGACTTTATTTTAAATAAATCAGCTTTGTTGAATGCATTTGAGTTAATTTGATTCAATTAGTTTTGTTGAATGCATTAGATTTTCATTTGATTTATTTTGCTATGTTTGACTTCATTTGACTTTCATTTGATTCAATTAGCTTTGTTTGACTTCATTTGACTTTAATTTGATTCAATTAGCTTTGGAGAATGCATTTGAGTTTCATTTGACTCAATTAGCTTTGTTGAATACATTTGAGTTTCATTTGATTCTATTAGCTATGTTTGACTTCATTTGACTTTTATTTGATTTAATTAGCTTTGTTTGACTTCATTTTATTTTAATTTGATTCAATTTACTTTGTTGAATGCATTTGAGTTTCATTTGATTCAATTAGCTATGTTTGACTTCAATTGACTTTCTTTTGATTCAATTAGCTTTGTTGAATGCATTTGAGTTTAATTTGATTCAATTACCTTTATTGAATGCATTTGAGTTTCATTTGATTCAATTAGCGTTGTTGAATGCATTTGAGTTCCTTTTCATTTTATTAGCTATGTTTGATTTCATTTGACTTTCATTTGATTCAATTAGCTTTGTTTAATGCATTTGAGTTTCATTTGATTCAATTAGCTTTGTTGATTGCATTTGATTTTCATTTGATTCTATTAGCTATGTTTGACTTCGTTTAACTTTCATTTGATTCAATTAGCTTTGTTGAATGCATTTGTGTTTCACTTTATTTAATTGGCTGTATTTGAATTCATTTGACATTCATCTGATTCAATTAGCTTTGTTGAATGCATTTGAGTTTCATTTGATTCTATTAGCTATGTTTGACTTTATTTGACTTTCATTTGATTCAATTAGCTGGGTTTGACTTCATTTAACTTTAATTTGATTCAATTAACTTTGTTGAATGCATTCATTTTATTCAATTGACTTTATTTGAATGCATTTGAGTTTCATTTGATTCAATTAGCTTTGTTGAATGCATTTGAGTTTCATTTGATTCTATTAGCTATGTTTGACTTCATTTGACTTTCATTTGATTCAATTAGCTTTGTTTAACTTCATTTTACTTTAATTTGATTCAATTAGCTTTGTTTGATTTCACTTAACTTTAATTTGATTCAATTAGCTTTATAGAATGCATATGAATTTCATTTGACTCAATTAGCTTTGTTGAATATATTTGAGTTTCATTTGATTCTATTAGCTATGTTTGACTTCATTTGACTTTAATTTGATTCAATTAGCTTTGCTTGACTTCATTTTACTTTAATTTGATTCAATTAACTTTGTTGAATGCATTTGAGTTTCATTTTATTCAATTGGCTTTATTTGAATTCATTTGACTTTCATTTGATTCAATTAGCTTTGTTGAATGCATTTGAGTTTCATTTTATTCTATTAGCTATGTTTGACTTTATTTGACTTTCATTTGATTTAATTAGCTTGGTTTGACTTCAACTTTAATTTGATTCAATTAGCTTTGTTTGATTTCACTTGACTTTAATTTGATTCAATTAGCTTTGTAGAATGCATTTGAATTTCATTTGACTCAATTAGCTTTGTTGAATATATTTGAGTTTCATTTGATTCTATTAACTATGGTTGACTTCATTTGACTTTCATTTGTTTCAATTAGCTTTGTTTGACTTCATTTTACTTTAATTTGATTCAATTAACTTTGTTGAATGCATTTGAGTTTTATTTGATTCAAATAGCTTTACTGAATGCATTTGAGTTTCATTTGATTCAATAAGTTTTGTTTGACTTCGTTTGACTTTCATCTGACTAAATTAGATTGGTTGAATGCATTTGAATTTCATTTTATTCAATTAGTTTTGTTGATTGCATTAGATTTTCATTTGATTCATTTAGCTATATTTGACTTTATTTGACTTTCATTTGATTCAATTAGCTTGGTTTGACTTCATTTAACTTTAATTTGATTCAATTAGCTTTGTTTGATTTCACTTAACTTTAATTTGATTCAATTAGCTTTGTAGAATGCATATGAATTTCATTTGACTCAATTAGCTTTGTTGAATATGTTTGAGTTTTATTTGATTCTATTAGCTATGTTTGACTTCATTTGACTTTAATTTGATTCAATTAGCTTTGCTTGACTTCATTTTACTTTAATTTGATTCAATTAAATTTGTTGAATGCATTTGAGTTTCATTTTATTCAATTGGCTTTATTTGAATTCATTTGACTTTCATTTGATTCAATTAACTTTATTGAATGCATTTGAGTTTCATTTTATTCTATTAGCTATGTTTGACATTATTTGACTTTCATTTGATTTAATTAGCTTGGTTTGACTTCATTTAACTTTAATTTGATTCAATTAGCTTTGTTTGATTTCACTTGACTTTAATTTGATTCAATTAGCTTTGTAGAATGCATTTGAATTTCATTTGACTCAATTAGCTTTGTTGAATATATTTGAGTTTCATTTGATTCTATTAACTATGTTTGACTTCATTTGACTTTCATTTGTTTCAATTAGCTTTGTTTGACTTCATTTTACTTTAATTTGATTCAATTAACTTTGTTGAATGCATTTGAGTTTTATTTGATTCAAATAGCTTTACTGAATGCATTTGAGTTTCATTTGATTCAATAAGTTTTGTTTGACTTCGTTTGACTTTCATCTGACTAAATTAGCTTGGTTGAATGCATTTGAGTTTCATTTTATTCAATTAGTTTTGTTGATTGCATTAGATTTTCATTTGATTCATTTAGCTATGTTTGACTTTATTTGACTTTCATTTGATTCAATTAGCTTTGTTTGACTTCATTTTACTTTAATTTGATTCAATTAGCTTTGGAGAATGCATTTGAGTTTCATTTGACTCAATTAGCCTTGTTGAATACATTTGAGTTTCATTTGATTATATTAGCAATGTTTGACGTCATTTGACTTTAATTTGAATAAAATAGCTTTATTGAATGCATTTGAGTTTCATTTGATTCAATAAGTTTTGTTTGAATTCATTTGACTTTAATTTGATTCAATTAGCTTTGTAGAATGCATTTGAGTTTCATTTGACTCAATTAACTTTGTTGAATACATTTGAGTTTCATTTGATTCTACTCCCTCCGTCCTTAAATAGAGTGCCCATTTCTTTTGAGCACAAGTATTAAGAAGGAATCATGTGTAGGACCATAGTTGTATTAATTCATAATTTAATATAGAAGTTGGTACACTTTTTATGACTTGTTTATTAAGGTGAGAGAATGTGGGTCATATGGGAAAATGGGTGATATTATAAAAGTTGAAAGCAAAATAATATTTTAATTGGTGGACCCATACCAAATAAGGAAATGGGAAATCTATTTGGAACAAACATAAATGGAAAAATGGGCACTCTATTTAAGGACGGAGGGAGTATTAGCTATGTTTGACTTCATTTGACTTTAATTTGAATAAAATAGCTTTATTGAATGCATTTGAGTTTCATTTGATTCAATAAGTTTTGTTTGACTTCATTTGACTTTAATTTGATTCAATTAGCTTTGCAGAATGCACTTGAGTTTCATTTGACTCAATTAGATTTGTTGAATACATTTGAGTTTCATTTGATTCTACTCCCTCCGTCCCTAAATAGAGTGCCCACTTATTTTGGGCACAAGTATTAAGAAGAAATCACGTGTAGGACCTTAGTTGTATTAATTCATAATTTATTATAGAAGTTGGTACACTTTTTATGAATTGTTTATTAAGGAGAGAGAATGTGGGCCATATGGGAAAATGGGTGATATTATAAAAGTTGATAGCAAAATAATATTTTAATTGGTGGACCCATACCAAATAAGGAAGAGGAAAATCTATTTGAGACAAACATAAATGGAAAAATGGGCACTCTATGTAGGGACGGAGGGAGTATTAGCTATGTTTGACTTTATTTGACTTTCATTTGATTCAATTAGCTTTGTTTGACTTCATTTTACTTTAATTTGATTCAATTAGCTTTGGAGAATGCATTTGAGTTTCATTTGACTCAATTAGCCTTGTTGAATACATTTGACTTTCATTTGATTCAATTATCTTTGTTTGACTTCATTTTACTTTAATTTGATTCAATTTGTTTTGTTGAATGCATTTGAGTTTCATTTGATTCAATTAGCTATGTTTGACTTCAATTGAATTTCTTTTGATTCAATTAGCTTTGTTGAATGCATTTGAGTTTAATTTGATTCAATTAGCTTTATTGAATGCATTTGAGTTTCATTTGATTCAATAAGCTTTGTAGAATGCATTTGAGTTTCATTTGACTTAATTAGCTTTGTTGAATACAATTGAGTTTCATTTGATTCAATTAGCTATGTTTGTCTTCATTTGACTTTCATTAGATTCAATTAGCTTTGTTTGACTTAATTTTACTTTAATTTGATTCAATTTGCTTTGTTGAATGCATTCGAGTTTCATTTGATTCAATTAGTTATGTTTGACTTTATTTGACTTTCTTTTGATTCAATTAGTTTTGTTGAATGCATTTGAGTTTAATTTGATTCAATTAGCTTTATTGACTTCATTTGACTTGTATTAAATTCAATTAGCTTTGTTTAATGCATTTGAGTTTCATTTGATTCAATTAGCTTTGTTGAATGCATTTGAGTTTCATTTGATTCTATTAGCTATGTTTGACTTCATTTGACTTTCATTTGATTCAATTAGATTTGTTGGACTTCATTTGACTTTAATGTGATTCAATTAGCTTTGTTGAATGCATTTGAGTTTCATTTGATTCAATTAGCTTTGTCGAATGCATTTGAGTTTCATTTGATTTTATTAGTTATGTTTGACTTTATTTGAGTTTCATTTGATTTAATTAGCTTGGTTTGACTTCATTTAACTTTAATTTGATTTAATTAGGTTTGTTTGACTTCATTTGACTTTAATTTGATTCAATTAGCTTTGTAGAATGCATTTGAGTTTCATTTGACTCAATTAGCTTTGTGGAATACATTTGAGTTTCATTTGATTCAATTAGCTTTGTTTGACTTCATTTTACTTTAATTTGATTCAATTAACTTTGTTGAATGCATTTGAGTTTTATTTGATTCAAATAGCTTTACTGAATGCATTTGAGTTTCATTTTATTCAATAAGTTTTGTTTGACTTCGTTTGACTTTATTTTAAATAAATCTGTTTTGTTGAATGCATTAGATTTTCATTTGATTTATTTTGCTATGTTTGACTTTATTTGACTTTCATTTGATTCAATTAGCTTTGTTTGACTTCATTTGACTTTAATTTGATTCAATTAGCTTTGGAGAATGAATTTGAGTTTCATTTGACTCAATTAGCTTTGTTGAATACATTTGAGTTTCATTTGATTCTATTAGCTATGTTTGACTTCATTTGACTTTTATTTGATTTAATTAGCTTTGTTTGACTTCATTTTAATTTAATTTGATTCAATTTGCTTTGTTGAATGCATTTGAGTTTCATTTGATTCAATTAGCTATGTTTGACTTCAATTGACTTTCTTTTGATTCAATTAGCTTTGTTGAATGCATTTGAGTTTAATGTGATTCAATTACCTTTATTGAATGCATTTGAGTTTCATTTGATTCAATTAGCTTTGTTGAATGCATTTGAGTTCCATTTCATTTAATTAAATATGTTTGACTTCATTTGACTTTCATTTGATTCAATTAGCTTTGTTTAATGCATTTGAGTTTCATTTGATTCAATTAGCTTTGTTAAATGCATTTGATTTTGATTTAATTCTATTAGCTATGTTTGACTTCATTTGGCTTTCATTTGATTCAATTAGCTTTGTTTTACTTCATTTTACTTTAATTTGATTCAAATAACTTTGTTGAATGCATTTGAGTTTCATTTTATTCAATTGACTTTATTTGAATTCATTTGACTTTCATTTGATTCAATTAGCTTTGTTGAATGCATTTGAGTTTCATTTGATTCTATTAGCTATGTTTGACTTCATTTGACTTTCATTTGATTCAATTAGCTTTGTTTGACTTCATTTTACTTTAATTTGATTCAATTAACTTTGTTGAATGCATTTGAGTTTCATTTTATTCAATTGGCTTTATTTGAATTCATTTGACTTTCATTTGATTAAATTAGCTTTGTTGAATGCATTTGAGTTTCATTTGATTCTATTAGCTATGTTTGACTTTATTTGACTTTCATTTGATTCAATTAGCTTGGTTTGACTTCATTTAACTTTAATTTTATTCAATTAGCTTTGTTTGATTTCACTTGACTTTAATTTGATTCAATTAGCTTTGTTGAATGCATTTGAGTTTAATTTGATTCAATTAGCTTTATTGAATGCACTTGAGTTTCATTTGACTCAATTAGCTTTGTTGAATACAATTGAGTTTCATTTGATTCAATTAGCTATGTTTGTCTTCATTTGACTTTCATTTGATTCAATTAGCTTTGTTGACTTCATTTGACTTTTATTTGATTCAATTATCTTTGTTTAATGCATTTGAGTTTCATTTGATTTAATTAGCTTTGTTGAATGCATTTGAGTTTCATTTGATTCTATTAGCTATGTTTGACTTCATTTGACTTTCATTTGATTCAATTAGCTTTGCTGGACTTCATTTTACTTTAATTTGATTCAATTAACTTTGTTGAATGCATTTGAGTTTCATTTTATTCAATTGGCTTTATTTGAATTCATTTGACTTTCATTTGATTCAATTAGCTTTGTTGAATGCATTTGAGTTTCATTTGATTCTATTAGCTATGTTTGACTTTATTTGACTTTCAATTGATTTAATTAGCTTGGTTTAACTTCATTTAACTTTAATTTGATTCAATTTGCTTTGTTTGACTTCAATTGACTTTCTTTTGATTCAATTAGCTTTGTTGAATGCATTTGAGTTAAATTTGATTCAATTAGCTTTATTGAATGCACTTGAGTTTCATTTGATTCAATTAGCTTTGTAGAATGCATTTGAGTTTCATTTGACTCAATTAGCTTTGTTGAATACAATTGAGTTTCATTTGATTCAATTAGCTATGTTTGTCTTCATTTGACTTTCATTTGATTCAATTAGCTTTGTTTGACTTCATTTTACTTTAATTTGATTCAATTTGCTTTGTTGAATGCATTCGAGTTTCATTTGATTCAATTAGTTATGTTTGACTTTAATTGACTTTCTTTTGATTCAATTAGCTTTGTTGAATGCATTTGAGTTTAATTTGATTCGATTAGCTTTATTGACTTCATTTGACTTTTATTTGATTCAATTAGCTTTGTTTAATGCATTTGAGTTTCATTTGATTCAATTAGCTTTGTTGAATACATTTGAGTTTCATTTGATTCTATTAGCTATGTTTGACTTCATTTGACTTCCATTTGATTCAATTAGATTTGTTTGACTTCATTTTACCTTAATTTGATTCAATTAGCTTTGTTGAATACATTTGAGTTTCATTTGATTCAATTAGCTTTATTTGAATTCATTTGACTTTCATTTGATACAATTAGCTTTGATTGACTTCATTTGACTTTATTGTGATTCAATTAGCTTTGTTGAATGCATTTGAGTTTTATTTGATTCAATTAGCTTTGTTGAATGCATTTGAGTTCCATTTCATTTTATTAGCTATGTTTGACTTCATTTGACTTTTATTTGATTCAATTAGCTTTGTTTAATGCATTTGAGTTTCATTTGATTCAATTAGCTTTGTTGAATGCATTTGAGTTTCATTTGATTCTATTAGCTATGTTTGACTTCATTTGACTTTCATTTGATTCAATTAGCTTTGTTGAATGTATTTGAGTTTCATTTGATTCTATTAGCTATGTTTGACTTTATTTGACTTTCATTTGATTTAATTAGCATGGTTTAACTTCATTTAACTTTAATTTGATTCAATTAGCTTTGTTTGACTTCAATTGACTTTCTTTTGATTCAATTAGCTTTGTTGAATGCATTTGATTTTCATTTGATTCAATTAGCTTTATTGAATGCTTTTGAGTTTCATTTGATTCTATTAGCTATGTTTGACTTCATTTGACTTCCATTTGATTCAATTAGATTTGTTTGACTTCATTTTACCTTAATTTGATTCAATTAGCTTTGTTGAATTCATTTGAGTTTCATTTGATTCAATTAGCTTTATTTGAATTCGTTTGACTTTCATTTGATACAATTAACTTTGATTGACTTCATTTGACTTTATTGTGATTCAATTAGCTTTGTTGAATGCATTTGAGTTTCATTTGATTCAATTAGCTTTGTTGAATGCATTTGAGTTCCATTTCATTTTATTAGCTATGTTTGACTTCATTTGACTTTTATTTGATTCAATTAGCTTTGCTGGACTTCATTTTACTTTAATTTGATTCAATTAACTTTGTTGAATGCATTTGAGTTTCATTTTATTCAATTGGCTTTATTTGAATTCATTTGACTTTCATTTGATTCAATTAGCTTTGTTGAATGCATTTGAGTTTCATTTGATTCTATTAGCTATGTTTGACTTTATTTGACTTTCATTTGATTTAATTAGCTTGGTTTGACTTCATTTAACTTTAATTTGATTCAATTAGCTTTGTTTGACTTCAATTGACTTTCTTTTGATTCAATTAGCTTTGTTGAATGCATTTGAGTTTAATTTGATTCAATTAGCTTTATTGAATGCATTTGAGTTTCATTTGATTCAATTAGCTTTGTAGAATGCATTTGAGTTTCATTTGACTCAATTAGCTTTGTTGAATACAATTGAGTTTCATTTGATTCAATTAGCTATGTTTGTCTTCATTTGACTTTCATTTGATTCAATTAGCTTTGTTTAACTTCATTTTACTTTAATTTGATTCAATTTGCTTTGTTGAATGCATTCGAGTTTCATTTGATTCAATTAGTTATGTTTGACTTTAATTGACTTTCTTTTCATTCAATTAGCTTTGTTGAATGCATTTGAGTTTAATTTAATTCGATTAGCTTTATTGACTTCATTTGGCTTTTATTTGATTCAATTAGCTTTGTTTAATGCATTTGAGTTTCATTTGATTCAATTAGCTTTGTTGAATGCATTTGAGTTTCATTTGATTCTATTAGCTATGTTTGACTTCATTTGACTTCCATTTGATTCAATTAGATTTGTTTGACTTTATTTTACCTTAATTTGATTCAATTAGCTTTGTTGAATACATTTGAGTTTCATTTGATTCAATTAACTTTATTTGAATTCATTTGACTTTCATTTGATTCAATTAGCTTTGTTGAATGCATTTCAGTTTCATTTGATTCTATTAGCTATGTTTGACTTTATTTGACTTTCATTTGATTTAATTAGCTTGGTTTGACTTCATTTAACTTTAATTTGATTCAATTAGCTTTGTTTGACTTCAATTGACTTTCTTTTGATTCAATTAGCTTTGTTGAATGCATTTGATTTTAATTTGATTCAATTAGCTTTATTGAATGCATTTGAGTTTCATTTGATTCAATTAGCTTTGTAGAATGCATTTGAGTTTATTTGACTCAATTAGCTTTGTTGAATACAATTGAGTTTCATTTGATTCAATTAGCTATGTTTGTCTTCATTAGACTTTCATTTCATTCAATTAGCTTTGTTTGACTTCATTTTACTTTAATTGGATTCAATTTGCTTTGTTGAATGTATTCGAGATTTATTTAATTCAATTAGCTATGTTTGACTTTAATTAACTTTCTTTTGATTCAATTAGTTTTGTTGAATGCATTAGATTTTCATTTGATTCATTTAGCAATGTTTGACTTTATTTGACTTTCATTTGATTCAATTAGCTTTGTTTGACTTTATTTTACTTTAATTTGATTCAATTAGCTTTGGAGAATGCATTTGAGTTTCATTTGACTCAATTAGCTTTGTTGAATACATTTGAGTTTCATTTGATTCTATTAGAAATGTTTGACTTCATTTGACTTTAATTTGAATAAAATAGCTTTATTGAATGCATTTGAGTTTCACTTGACTCAATAAGTTTTGTTTGACTTCATTTGACTTTAATTTGATTCAATTAGCTTTGTAGAATGTATTTGAGTTTCATTTGACTCAATTAGCTTTGTTGAATACATTTGAGTTTCATTTGATTCTACTCCCTCCGTCCCTAAATAGAGTGCCCATTTCTTTTGGGCACAAGTATTAAGAAGAAATCATGTATAGGACCTTAGTTGTATTAATTCATAATTTAATATAGAAGTTGGTACACTTTTTATGAATTGTTTAATTAGGAGAGAGAATGTGGGCCATATGGGAAAATGGGTGATATTATAAAAGTTGAGAGCAAAATAATATTTTAATTAGTGGACCCATACCAAATAAGGAAATGGAAAATCTATTTGGGACAAACAAAAATGGAAAAATGGGTACTCTATATAGGGACGGAGGGAGTACTAGCTATGTTTGACTTCATTTGACTTTCATTTGATTCAATTAGCTTTGTTTGACTTCATTTTACTTTAATTTGATTCAATTTGTTTTGTTGAATACATTTGAGTTTCATTTGATTCAATTAGCTTTGTAGAATGCATTTGAGTTTCATTTGACTTAATTAGCTTTGTTGAATACAATTGAGTTTCATTTGATTCAATTAGCTATGTTTGTCTTCATTTGACTTTCATTTGATTCAATTAGCTTTGTTTGACTTCATTTTACTTTAATTTGATTCAATTTTCTTTGTTGAATGCATTCGAGTTTCATTTGATTCAATTAGTTATGTTTGACTTTAATTGACTTTCTTTTGATTCAATTAGCTTTGTTGAATGCATTTGAGTTTAATTTGATTCAATTAGATTTATTGACTTCATTTGACTTTTATTTGATTCAAATAGCTTTGTTTAATGCATTTGAGTTTCATTTGATTCAATTAGCTTTGTTGAATGCATTTGAGTTTCATTTTATTCAATAAGTTTTGTTTGACTTCATTTGACTTTAATTTGATTCAATTAGCTTTGCCGAATGCACTTGAGTTTCATTTGACTCAATTAGCTTTGTTGAATACATTTGAGTTTCATTTGATTCTACTCCCTCCGTCCCTAAATAGAGTGCCCACTTATTTTGGGCACAAGTATTAAGAAGAAATCACGTGTAGGACCTTAGTTGTATTAATTCATAATTTAATATAGAAGTTGGTACACTTTTTATGAATTGTTTATTAAGGAGAGAGAATGTGGGCCATATGGGAAAATGGGTGATATTATAAAAGTTGATAGCAAAATAATATTTTAATTGGTGGACCCATACCAAATAAGGAAGAGGAAAATCTATTTGAGACAAACATAAATGGAAAAATGGGCACTCTATTTAGGGACGGAGGGAGTATTAGCTATGTTTGACTTTATTTGACTTTCATTTGATTCAATTAGCTTTGTTTGACTTCATTTTACTTTAATTTGATTCAATTAGCTTTGGAGAATGCATTTGAGTTTCATTTGACTCAATTAGCCTTGTTGTATACATTTGACTTTCATTTGATTCAATTAGCTTTGTTTGACTTCATTTTACTTTAATTTGATTCAATTTGTTTTGTTGAATGCATTTGCGTTTCATTTGATTCAATTAGCTATGTTTGACTTCAATTGAATTTCTTTTGATTCAATTAGCTTTGTTGAATGCATTTGAGTTTAATTTGATTCAATTAGCTTTATTGAATGCATTTGAGTTTCATTTGATTCAATAAGCTTTGTAAAATGCATTTGAGTTTCATTTGACTTAATTAGCTTTGTTGAATACAATTGAGTTTCATTTGATTCAATTAGCTATGTTTGTCTTCATTTGACTTTCATTAGATTCAATTAGCTTTGTTTGACTTAATTTTACTTTAATTTGATTCAATTTGCTTTGTTGAATGCATTCGAGTTTCATTTGATTCAATTAGTTATGTTTGACTTTATTTGACTTTCTTTTGATTCAATTAGTTTTGTTGAATGCATTTGAGTTTAATTTGATTCAATTAGCTTTATTGACTTCATTTGACTTTTATTTGATTCAATTAGCTTTGTTTAATGCATTTGAGTTTCATTTGATTCAATTAGCTTTGTTGAATGCATTTGAGTTTCATTTGATTCTATTAGCTATGTTTGACTTCATTTGACTTTCATTTGATTCAATTAGATTTGTTGGACTTCATTTGACTTTAATGTGATTCAATTAGCTTTGTTGAATGCATTTGAGTTTCATTTGATTCAATTAGCTTTGTCGAATGCATTTGAGTTTCATTTGATTTTATTAGTTATGTTTGACTTTATTTGAGTTTCATTTGATTTAATTAGCTTGGTTTGACTTCATTTAACTTTAATTTGATTTAATTAGCTTTGTTTGACTTCATTTGACTTTAATTTGATTCAATTAGCTTTGTAGAATGCATTTGAGTTTCATTTGACTCAATTAGCTTTGTGGAATACATTTGAGTTTCATTTGATTTTATTAGCTGTGATTGACTTCATTTGATTCAATTAGCTTTGTTTGACTTCATTTTACTTTAATTTGATTCAATTAACTTTGTTGAATGCATTTGAGTTTTATTTGATTCAAATAGCTTTACTGAATGCATTTGAGTTTCATTTTATTCAATAAGTTTTGTTTGACTTCGTTTGACTTTATTTTAAATAAATCAGTTTTGTTGAATGCATTAGATTTTCATTTGATTTATTTTGCTATGTTTGACTTTATTTGACTTTCATTTGATTCAATTAGCTTTGTTTGACTTCATTTGACTTTAATTTGATTCAATTAGCTTTGTTGAATGCATTTGAGTATCATTTGATTCAATTTGCTTTGTTGAATGCATTTGAGTTTCATTTGATTCAATTAGCTATGTTTGACTTCAATTGACTTTCTTTTGATTCAATTAGCTTTGTTGAATGCATTTGAGTTTAATGTGATTCAATTACCTTTATTGAATGCATTTGAGTTTCATTTGATTCAATTAGCTTTGTTGAATGCATTTGAGTTCCATTTCATTTTATTAAATATGTTTGACTTCATTTGACTTTCATTTGATTCAATTAGCTTTGTTTAATGCATTTGAGTTTCATTTGATTCAATTAGCTTTGTTAAATGCATTTGATTTTGATTTAATTCTATTAGCTATGTTTGACTTCATTTGGCTTTCATTTGATTCAATTAGCTTTGTTTGACTTCATTTTACTTTAATTTGATTCAAATAACTTTGTTGAATGCATTTGAGTTTCATTTTATTCAATTGGCTTTATTTGAATTCATTTGACTTTCATTTGATTCAATTAGCTTTGTTGAATGCATTTGAGTTTCATTTGATTCTATTAGCTATGTTTGACTTCATTTGACTTTCATTTGATTCAATTAGCTTTGTTTGACTTCATTTTACTTTAATTTGATTCAATTAACTTTGTTGAATGCATTTGAGTTTCATTTTATTCAATTGGCTTTATTTGAATTCATTTGACTTTCATTTGATTAAATTAGCTTTGTTGAATGCATTTGAGTTTCATTTGATTCTATTAGCTATGTTTGACTTTATTTGACTTTCATTTGATTCAATTAGCTTGGTTTGACTTCATTTAACTTTAATTTGATTCAATTAGCTTTGTTTGATTTCACTTGACTTTAATTTGATTCAATTAGCTTTGTTGAATGCATTTGAGTTTAATTTGATTCAATTAGCTTTATTGAATGCACTTGAGTTTCATTTGACTCAATTAGCTTTGTTGAATACAATTGAGTTTCATTTGATTCAATTAGCTATGTTTGTCTTCATTTGACTTTCATTTGATTCAATTAGCTTTGTTGACTTCATTTGACTTTTATTTGATTCAATTATCTTTGTTTAATGCATTTGAGTTTCATTTGATTTAATTAGCTTTGTTGAATGCATTTGAGTTTCATTTGATTCTATTAGCTATGTTTGACTTCATTTGACTTTCATTTGATTCAATTAGCTTTCTTTGGACTTCATTTTACTTTAATTTGATTCAATTAACTTTGTTGAATGCATTTGAGTTTCATTTTATTCAATTGGCTTTATTTGAATTCATTTGACTTTCATTTGATTCAATTAGCTTTGTTGAATGCATTTGAGTTTCATTTGATTCTATTAGCTATGTTTGACTTTATTTGACTTTCATTTGATTTAATTAGCTTGGTTTAACTTCATTTAACTTTAATTTGATTCAATTTGCTTTGTTTGACTTCAATTGACTTTCTTTTGATTCAATTAGCTTTGTTGAATGCATTTGAGTTTAATTTGATTCAATTAGCTTTATTGAATGCACTTGAGTTTCATTTGATTCAATTAGCTTTGTAGAATGCATTTGAGTTTCATTTGACTCAATTAGCTTTGTTGAATACAATTGAGTTTCATTTGATTCAATTAGCTATGTTTGTCTTCATTTGACTTTCATTTGATTCAATTAGCTTTGTTTGACTTCATTTTACTATAATTTGATTCAATTTGCTTTGTTGAATGCATTCGAGTTTCATTTGATTCAATTAGTTATGTTTGACTTTAATTGACTTTCTTTTGATTCAATTAGCTTTGTTGAATGCATTTGAGTTTAATTTGATTCGATTAGCTTTATTGACTTCATTTGACTTTTATTTGATTCAATTAGCTTTCTTTAATGCATTTGAGTTTCATTTGATTCAATTAGCTTTGTTGAATACATTTGAGTTTCATTTGATTCTATTAGCTATGTTTGATTTCATTTGACTTCCATTTGATTCAATTAGATTTGTTTGACTTCATTTTACCTTAATTTGATTCAATTAGCTTTGTTGAATACATTTGAGTTTCATTTGATTCAATTAGCTTTATTTGAATTCATTTGACTTTCATTTGATACAATTAGCTTTGATTGACTTCATTTGACTTTATTGTGATTCAATTAGCTTTGTTGAATGCATTTGAGTTTTATTTGATTCAATTAGCTTTGTTGAATGCATTTGAGTTCCATTTGATTCAATTAGCTTTGTTGAATGCATTTGAGTTTCATTTGATTCAATTAGCTTTGTCGAACGCATTTGAGTTTCATTTGATTCAATAAGCTTTGTTGAATGCATTTGAGTTTCATTTGATTCTATTAGCTATGTTTGACTTCATTTGACTTTTATTTGATTCAATTAGCATTGTTTAATGCATTTGAGTTTCATTTGATTCAATTAGCTTTGTTGAATGCATTTGAGTTTCATTTGATTCTATTAGCTATGTTTGACTTCATTTGACTTTCATTTGATTCAATTAGCTTTGCTTGACTTCATTTTACTTTAATTTGATTCAATTAACTTTGTTGAATGCATTTGAGTTTCATTTTATTCAATTGGCTTTATTTGAATTCATTTGACTTTCATTTGATTCAATTAGCTTTGTTGAATGCATTTGAGTTTCATTTGATTCTATTAGCTATGTTTGACTTTATTTGACTTTCATTTGATTTAATTAGCATGGTTTGACTTCATTTAACTTTAATTTGATTCAATTAGCTTTGTTTGACTTCAATTGACTTTCTTTTGATTCAATTAGCTTTATTGAATGCATTTGATTTTCATTTGATTCAATTAGCTTTATTGAATGCTTTTGAGTTTCATTTGATTCTATTAGCTATGTTTGACTTCATTTGACTTCCATTTGATTCAATTAGATTTGTTTGACTTCATTTTACCTTAATTTGATTCAATTAGCTTTGTTGAATTCATTTGAGTTTCATTTGATTCAATTAGCTTTATTTGAATTCGTTTGACTTTCATTTGATACAATTAACTTTGATTGACTTCATTTGACTTTATTGTGATTCAATTAGCTTTGTTGAATGCATTTGAGTTTCATTTGATTCAATTAGCTTTGTTGAATGCATTTGAGTTCCATTTCATTTTATTAGCTATGTTTGACTTCATTTGACTTTTATTTGATTCAATTAGCTTTGCTGGACTTCATTTTACTTTAATTTGATTCAATTAACTTTGTTGAATGCATTTGAGTTTCATTTTATTCAATTGGCTTTATTTGAATTCATTTGACTTTCATTTGATTCAATTAGCTTTGTTGAATGCATTTGAGTTTCATTTGATTCTATTAGCTATGTTTGACTTTATTTGACTTTCATTTGATTTAATTAGCTTGGTTTGACTTCATTTAACTTTAATTTAATTCAATTAGCTTTGTTTGACTTCAATTGACTTTCTTTTGATTCAATTAGCTTTGTTGAATGCATTTGAGTTTAATTTGATTCAATTAGCTTTATTTAATGCATTTGAGTTTCATTTGATTCAATTAGCTTTGTAGAATGCATTTGAGTTTCATTTGACTCAATTAGCTTTGTTGAATACAATTGAGTTTCATTTGATTCAATTAGCTATGTTTGTCTTCATTTGACTTTCATTTGATTCAATTAGCTTTGTTTAACTTCATTTTACTTTAATTTGATTCAATTTACTTTGTTGAATGCATTCGAGTTTCATTTGATTCAATTAGTTATGTTTGACTTTAATTGACTTTCTTTTCATTCAATTAGCTTTGTTGAATGCATTTGAGTTTAATTTAATTCGATTAGCTTTATTGACTTCATTTGGCTTTTATTTGATTCAATTAGCTTTGTTTAATGCATTTGAGTTTCATTTGATTCAATTAGTTTTGTTGAATGCATTTGAGTTTCATTTGATTCTATTAGCTATGTTTGACTTCATTTGACTTCCATTTGATTCAATTAGATTTTTTTGACTTTATTTTACCTTAATTTGATTCAATTAGCTTTGTTGAATACATTTGAGTTTCATTTGATTCAATTAGCTTTATTTGAATTCATTTGACTTTCATTTGATTCAATTAGCTTTGTTGAATGCATTTCAGTTTCATTTGATTCTATTAGCTATGTTTGACTTTATTTGACTTTCATTTGATTTAATTAGCTTGGTTTGACTTCATTTAACTTTAATTTGATTCAATTAGCTTTGTTTGACTTCAATTGACTTTCTTTTGATTCAATTAGCTTTGTTGAATGCATTTGATTTTAATTTGATTCAATTAGCTTTATTGAATGCATTTGAGTTTCATTTGATTCAATTAGCTTTGTAGAATGCATTTGAGTTTCATTTGACTCAATTAGCTTTGTTGAATACAATTGAGTTTCATTTGATTCAATTAGCTATGTTTGTCTTCATTTGACTTTCATTTGATTCAATTAGCTTTGTTTAACTTCATTTTACTTTAATTTGATTCAATTTGCTTTGTTGAATGCATTCGAGTTTCATTTGATTCAATTAGTTATGTTTGACTTTAATTGACTTTCTTTTCATTCAATTAGCTTTGTTGAATGCATTTGAGTTTAATTTAATTCGATTAGCTTTATTGACTTCATTTGGCTTTTATTTGATTCAATTAGCTTTGTTTAATGCATTTGAGTTTCATTTGATTCAATTAGCTTTGTTGAATGCATTTGAGTTTCATTTGATTCTATTAGCTATGTTTGACTTCATTTGACTTCCATTTGATTCAATTAGATTTGTTTGACTTTATTTTACCTTAATTTGATTCAATTAGCTTTGTTGAATACATTTGAGTTTCATTTGATTCAATTAGCTTTATTTGAATTCATTTGACTTTAATTTGATTCAATTAGCTTTGTTGAATGCATTTCAGTTTCATTTGATTCTATTAGCTATGTTTGACTTTATTTGACTTTCATTTGATTTAATTAGCTTGGTTTGACTTCATTTAACTTTAATTTGATTCAATTAGCTTTGTTTGACTTCAATTGACTTTCTTTTGATTCAATTAGCTTTGTTGAATGCATTTGATTTTAATTTGATTCAATTAGCTTTATTGAATGCATTTGAGTTTCATTTGATTCAATTAGCTTTGTAGAATGCATTTGAGTTTCATTTGACTCAATTAGCTTTGTTGAATACAATTGAGTTTCATTTGATTCAATTAGCTATGTTTGTCTTCATTAGACTTTCATTTCATTCAATTAGCTTTGTTTGACTTCATTTTACTTTAATTGGATTCAATTTGCTTTGTTGAATGTATTCGAGATTTATTTGATTCAATTAGCTATGTTTGACTTTAATTAACTTTCTTTTGATTCAATTAGTTTTGTTGAATGCATTAGATTTTCATTTGATTCATTTAGCAATGTTTGACTTTATTTGACTTTCATTTGATTCAATTAGCTTTGTTTGACTTTATTTTACTTTAATTTGATTCAATTAGCTTTGGAGAATGCATTTGAGTTTCATTTGACTCAATTAGCTTTGTTGAATACATTTGAGTTTCATTTGATTCTATTAGAAATGTTTGACTTCATTTGACTTTAATTTGAATAAAATAGCTTTATTGAATGCATTTGAGTTTCACTTGACTCAATAAGTTTTGTTTGACTTCATTTGACTTTAATTTGATTCAATTAGCCTTGTAGAATGTATTTGAGTTTCATTTGACTCAATTAGCTTTGTTGAATACATTTGAGTTTCATTTGATTCTACTCCCTCCGTCCCTAAATAGAGTGCTCATTTCTTTTGGGCACAAGTATTAAGAAGAAATCATGTATAGGACCTTAGTTGTATTAATTCATAATTTAATATAGAAGTTGGTACACTTTTTATGAATTGTTTAATTAGGAGAGAGAATGTGGGCCATATGGGAAAATGGGTGATATTATAAAAGTTGAGAGCAAAATAATATTTTAATTAGTGGACCCATACCAAATAAGGAAATGGAAAATCTATTTGGGACAAACAAAAATGGAAAAATGGGTACTCTATATAGGGACGGAGGGAGTACTAGCTATGTTTGACTTCATTTGACTTTCATTTGTTTTAATTAGCTTTGTTTGACTTTATTTTACTTTAATTTGATTCAATTTGTTTTGTTGAATACATTTGAGTTTCATTTGATTCAATTAGCTATGTTTGACTTCAATTGAATTTCTTTTGATTCAATTAGCTTTGTTGAATGCATTTGAGTTTAATTTGATTCAATTAGCTTTATTGAATGCATTTGAGTTTCATTTGATTCAATTAGCTTTGTAGAATGCATTTCAGTTTCATTTGACTTAATTAGCTTTGTTGAATACAATTGAGTTTCATTTGATTCAATTAGCTATGTTTGTCTTCATTTGACTTTCATTTGATTCAATTAGCTTTGTTTGACTTCATTTTACTTTAATTTGATTCAATTAGCTTTGTTTGACTTCAATTGACTTTCTTTTGATTCAATTAGCTTTGTTGAATGCATTTGATTTTAATTTGATTCAATTAGCTTTATTGAATGCATTTGAGTTTCATTTGATTCAATTAGCTTTGTAGAATGCATTTGAGTTTCATTTGACTCAATTAGCTTTGTTGAATACAATTGAGTTTCATTTGATTCAATTAGCTATGTTTGTCTTCATTAGACTTTCATTTCATTCAATTAGCTTTGTTTGACTTCATTTTACTTTAATTGGATTCAATTTGCTTTGTTGAATGTATTCGAGATTTATTTGATTCAATTAGCTATGTTTGACTTTAATTAACTTTCTTTTGATTCAATTAGTTTTGTTGAATGCATTAGATTTTCATTTGATTCATTTAGCAATGTTTGACTTTATTTGACTTTCATTTGATTCAATTAGCTTTGTTTGACTTTATTTTACTTTAATTTGATTCAATTAGCTTTGGAGAATGCATTTGAGTTTCATTTGACTCAATTAGCTTTGTTGAATACATTTGAGTTTTATTTGATTCTATTAGAAATGTTTGACTTCATTTGACTTTAATTTGAATAAAATAGCTTTATTGAATGCATTTGAGTTTCACTTGACTCAATAAGTTTTGTTTGACTTCATTTGACTTTAATTTGATTCAATTAGCTTTGTAGAATGTATTTGAGTTTCATTTGACTCAATTAGCTTTGTTGAATACATTTGAGTTTCATTTGATTCTACTCCCTCCGTCCCTAAATAGAGTGCCCATTTCTTTTGGGCACAAGTATTAAGAAGAAATCATGTATAGGACCTTAGTTGTATTAATTCATAATTTAATATAGAAGTTGGTACACTTTTTATGAATTGTTTAATTAGGAGAGAGAATGTGGGCCATATGGGAAAATGGGTGATATTATAAAAGTTGAGAGCAAAATAATATTTTAATTAGTGGACCCATACCAAATAAGGAAATGGAAAATCTATTTGGGACAAACAAAAATGGAAAAATGGGTACTCTATATAGGGACGGAGGGAGTACTAGCTATGTTTGACTTCATTTGACTTTCATTTGATTCAATTAGCTTTGTTTGACTTCATTTTACTTTAATTTGATTCAATTTGTTTTGTTGAATACATTTGAGTTTCATTTGATTCAATTAGCTATGTTTGACTTCAATTGAATTTCTTTTGATTCAATTAGCTTTGTTGAATGCATTTGAGTTTAATTTGATTCAATTAGCTTTATTGAATGCATTTGAGTTTCATTTGATTCAATTAGCTTTGTAGAACGCATTTCAGTTTCATTTGACTTAATTAGCTTTGTTGAATACAATTGAGTTTCATTTGATTCAATTAGCTATGTTTGTCTTCATTTGACTTTCATTTGATTCAATTAGCTTTGTTTGACTTCATTTTACTTTAATTTGATTCAATTTGCTTTGTTGAATGCATTCGAGTTTCATTTGATTCAATTAGTTATGTTTGACTTTAATTGACTTTCTTTTGATTCAATTAGCTTTGTTGAATGCATTTGAGTTTAATTTGATTCAATTAGATTTATTGACTTCATTTGACTTTTATTTGATTCAAATAGCTTTGTTTAATGCATTTGAGTTTCATTTGATTCAATTAGCTTTGTTGAATGCATTTGAGTTTCATTTGATTCTATTAGCTATGTTTGACTTTATTTGACTTCCATTTGATTCAATTAGATTTGTTTGACTTCATTTTACCTTAATTTGATTCAATTAGCTTTGTTGAATTCATTTGAGTTTCATTTGATTCAATTAGCTTTATTTGAATTCATTTGACTTTCATTTGATACAATTAGCTTTGATTGACTTCATTTGACTTTATTGTGATTCAATTAGCTTTGTTGAATGCATTTGAGTTTCATTTGATTCAATTAGCTTTGTTGAACGCATTTGAGTTTCATTTGATTCAATAAGCTTTGTTGAATGCATTTGAGTTTCATTTGATTCTATTAGCTATGTTTGACTTCATTTGACTTTTATTTGATTCAATTAGCTTTGTTTAATGCATTTGAGTTTCATTTGATTCAATTAGCTTTGTTGAATGCATTTGAGTTTCATTTGATTCTATTAGCTATGTTTGACTTTATTTGACTTTCATTTGATTCAATTAGCTTTGCTGGACTTCATTTTACTTTAATTTAATTCAATTAACTTTGTTGAATGCATTTGAGATTCATTTTATTCAATTGGCTTTATTTGAATTCATTTGATTAAATTAGCTTTGTTGAATGCATTTGAGTTTCATTTGATTCTATTAGCTATGTTTGACTTTATTTGACTTTCATTTGATTTAATTAGCTTGGTTTAACTTCATTTAACTTTAATTTGATTCAATTAGCTTTGTTAGATTTCAATTGACTTTCTTTTGATTCAATTAGCTTTGTTGAATGCATTTGAGTTTAATTTGATTCAATTAGTTTTATTGAATGCATTTGAGTTTCATTTGATTCAATTAGCTTTGTAGAATGCATTTGAGTTTCATTTGACTTAATTAGCTTTGTTGAATACAATTGAGTTTCATTTGATTCAATTAGCTATGTTTGTCTTCATTTGACTTTCATTTGATTCAATTAGCTTTGTTTGACTTCATTTTACTTTAATTTGATTCAATTTACTTTGTTGAATGCATTCGAGTTTCATTTGATTCAATTAGTTATGTTTGACTTTAATTGACTTTCTTTTGATTCAATTAGCTTTGTTGAATGCATTTGAGTTTAATTTGATTCAATTAGATTTATTGACTTCATTTGACTTTTATTTGATTCAAATAGCTTTGTTTAATGCATTTGAGTTTCATTTGATTCAATTACCTTTGTTAAATGCATTTGAGTTTCATTTGATTCTATTAGCTATGTTTGACTTTATTTGACTTCCATTTGATTCAATTTGATTTGTTTGACTTCATTTTACCTTAATTTGATTCAATTAGCTTTGTTGAATTCATTTGAGTTTCATTTGATTCAATTAGCTTTATTTGAATTCATTTGACTTTCATTTGATACAATTAGCTTTGATTGACTTCATTTGACTTTATTGTGATTCAATTAGCTTTGTTGAATGCATTTGAGTTTCATTTGATTCAATTAGCTTTGTCGAACGCATTTGAGTTTCATTTGATTCAATAAGCTTTGTTGAATGCATTTGAGTTTCATTTGATTCTATTAGCTATGTTTGACTTCATTTGACTTTTATTTGATTCAATTAGCTTTGTTTAATGCATTTTAGTTTCATTTGATTCAATTAGCTTTGTTGAATGCATTTGAGTTTCATTTGATTCTATTAGCTATGTTTGACTTCATTTGACTTTCATTTGATTCAATTAGCTTTCTTTGGACTTCATTTTACTTTAATTTGATTCAATTAACTTTGTTGAATGCATTTGAGTTTCATTTTATTCAATTGGCTTTATTTGAATTCATTTGACTTTCATTTGATTCAATTAGCTTTGTTGAATACATTTGAGTTTCATTTGATTCTATTAGCTATGTTTGACTTTATTTGACTTTCATTTGATTTAATTAGCTTGGTTTAACTTCATTTAACTTTAATTTGATTCAATTAGCTTTGTTAGACTTCAATTGACTTTCTTTTGATTCAATTAGCTTTGTTGAATGCATTTGAGTTTAATTTGATTCAATTAGCTTTATTGAATGCATTAGAGTTTCATTTGATTCAATTAGCTTTGTAGAATGCATTTGAGTTTCATTTGACTCAATTAGCTTTGTTGAATACAATTGAGTTTCATTTGATTCAATTAGCTATGTTTGTCTTCATTTGACTTTCATTTGATTCAATTAGCTTTGTTTGACTTCATTGTACTTTAATTTGATTCAATTTGCTTTGTTGAATGCATTCGAGTTTCATTTGATTCAATTAGTTATGTTTGACTTTAATTGACTTTCTTTTGATTCAATTAGCTTTGTTGAATGCATTTGAGTTTAATTTGATTCAATTAGCTTTATTGACTTCATTTGACTTTTATTTGATTCAATTAGCTTTGTTTAATGCATTTGAGTTTCATTTGATTTAATTAGCTTTGTTGAATGCATTTGAGTTTCTTTTGATTCTATTAGCTATGTTTGACTTCATTTGACTTCCATTTGATTTAATTAGATTTGTTTGACTTCATTTTACCTTAATTTGATTCAATTAGCTTTGTTGAATTCATTTGAGTTTCATTTGATTCAATTAGCTTTATTTATATTCATTTGACTTTCATTTGATACAATTAGCTTTGATTGACTTCATTTGACTTTATTGTGATTCAATTAGCTTTGTTGAATGCATTTGAGTTTCATTTGATTCAATTAGCTTTGTTGAATGCATTTGAGTTCCATTTCATTTTATTAGCTATGTTTGACTTCATTTGACTTTTTATTTGATTCAATTAGCTTTGTTTAATGCATTTGAGTTTCATTTGATTCAATTAGCTTTGTTGAATGCATTTGAGTTTCATTTGATTCTATTAGCTATGTTGGACTTTATTTGACTTCCATTTGATTCAATTAGATTTGTTTGACTTCATTTTACCTTAATTTGATTCAATTAGCTTTGTTGAATTCATTTGAGTTTCATTTGATTCAATTAGCTTTATTTGAATTCATTTGACTTTCATTTGATACAATTAGCTTTGATTGACTTCATTTGACTTTATTGTGATTCAATTAGCTTTGTTGAATGCATTTGAGTTGCATTTGATTCAATTAGCTTTGTCGAACGCATTTGAGTTTCATTTGATTCAATAAGCTTTGTTGAATGCATTTGAGTTTCATTTGATTCTATTAGCTATGTTTGACTTCATTTGACTTTTATTTGATTCAATTAGCTTTGTTTAATGCATTTGAGTTTCATTTGATTCAATTAGCTTTGTTGAATGCATTTGAGTTTCATTTGATTCTATTAGCTATGTATGACTTCATTTGACTTTCATTTGATTCAATTAGCTTTGCTGGACTTCATTTTACTTTAATTTGATTCAATTAACTTTGTTGAATGCATTTGAGTTTCATTTTATTCAATTGACTTTATTTGAATTCATTTGACTTTCATTTGATTCAATTAGCTTTGTTGAATGCATTTGAGTTTCATTTGATTCTATTAGATATGTTTGACTTTATTTGACTTTCATTTGATTTAATTAGCTTGGTTAAACTTCATTTAACTTTAATTTGATTCAATTAGCTTTGTTAGACTTCAATTGACTTCTTTTGATTCAATTAGCTTTGTTGAATGCATTTGAGTTTAATTTGATTCAATTAGCTTTATTGAATGCATTTGAGTTTCATTTGATTCAATTAGCTTTTTTGAATGCATTTGAGTTTCATTTGACTTAATTATCTTTGTTGAATACAATTGAGTTTCATTTGATTCAATTAGCTATGTTTGTCTTCATTTGACTTTCATTTGATTCAATTAGCTTTGTTTGACTTCATTTTACTTTAATTTGATTCAATTAGCTTTGGAGAATGCATTTGAGTTTCATTTGACTCAATTAGCTTTGTTGAATACATTTGAGTTTCATTTGATTCTATTAGAAATATTTGACTTCATTTGACTTTAATTTGAATAAAATAGCTTTATTGAATGCATTTGAGTTTCACTTGACTCAATAAGTTTTGTTTGACTTCATTTGACTTTAATTTGATTCAATTAGCTTTGTAGAATATATTTGAGTTTCATTTGACTCAATTAGCTTTGTTGAATACATTTGAATTTCATTTGATTCTACTCCCTCCGTCCCTAAATAGAGTGCCCATTTCTTTTGGGCACAAGTATTAAGAAGAAATCATGTATAGGACCTTAGTTGTATTAATTCATAATTTAATATAGAAGTTGGTACACTTTTTATGAATTGTTTAATTAGGAGAGAGAATGTGGGCCATATGGGAAAATGGGTGATATTATAAAAGTTGAGAGCAAAATAATATTTTAATTAGTGGACCCATACCAAATAAGGAAATGGAAAATCTATTTGGGACAAACAAAAATGGAAAAATGGGCACTCTATATAGGGACGGAGGGAGTACTAGCTATGTTTGACTTCATTTGACTTTCATTTGATTCAATTAGCTTTGTTTGACTTCAATTTACTTTAACTTGATTCAATTTGTTTTGTTGAATACATTTGAGTTTCATTTGATTCAATTAGCTTTATTGAATGCATTTGAGTTTCATTTGATTCAATTAGCTTTGTAGAATGCATTTGAGTTTCATTTGACTTAATTAGCTTTGTTGAATACAATTGAGTTTCATTTGATTCAATTAGCTATGTTTGTCTTCATTTGACTTTCATTTGATTCAATTAGCTTTGTTTGACTTCATTTTACTTTAATTTGATTCAATTTGCTTTGTTGAATGCATTCGAGTTTCATTTGATTCAATTAGTTATGTTTGACTTCAATTGAATTTCTTTTGATTCAATTTGCTTTGTTGAATGCATTTGAGTTTAATTTGATTCAATTAGCTTTATTGAATGCATTTGAGTTTCATTTGATTCAATTAGCTTTGTAGAATGCATTTGAGTTTAATTTGACTTAATTAGCTTTGTTGAATACAATTGAGTTTCATTTGATTCAATTAGCTATGTTTGTCTTCATTTGACTTTCATTTGATTCAATTTGCTTTGTTTGACTTCATTTTACTTTAATTTGATTCAATTTGCTTTGTTGAATGCATTCGAGTTTCATTTGATTCAATTAGTTATGTTTGACTTTAATTGACTTTCTTTTGATTCAATTAGCTTTGTTGAATGCATTTGAGTTTAATTTGATTCAATTAGATTTATTGACTTCATTTGACTTTTATTTGATTCAAATAGCTTTGTTTAATGCATTTGAGTTTCATTTGATTCAATTAGCTTTGTTGAATGCATTTGAGTTTCATTTGATTCTATTAGATATGTTTGACATTATTTGACTTCCATTTGATTCAATTAGATTTGTTTGACTTCATTTTACCTTAATTTGATTCAATTAACTTTGTTGAATTCATTTGAGTTTCATTTGATTCAATTAGCTTTATTTGAATTCATTTGACTTTCATTTGATACAATTAGCTTTGATTGACTTCATTTGACTTTATTGTGATTCAATTAGCTTTGTTGAATGCATTTGAGTTTCATTTGATTCAATTAGCTTTGTCGAACGCATTTGAGTTTCATTTGATTCAATAAGCTTTGTTGAATGCATTTGAGTTTCATTTGATTCTATTAGCTATGTTTGACTTCATTTGACTTTTATTTGATTCAATTAGCTTTGTTTAATGCATTTGAGTTTCATTTGATTCAATTAGCTTTGTTGAATGCATTTGAGTTTCATTTGATTCTATTAGCTATGTTTGACTTCATTTGACTTTCATTTGATTCAATTAGCTTTCTTTGGACTTCATTTTACTTTAATTTGATTCAATTAGCTTTGTTGAATGCATTTGAGTTTCATTTTATTCAATTGGCTTTATTTGAATTCATTTGACTTTCATTTGATTCAATTAGCTTTGTTGATTGCATTTGAGTTTCATTTGATTCTATTAGCTATGTTTGACTTTATTTGACTTTCATTTGATTTAATTAGCTTGGTTTAACTTCATTTAACTTTAATTTGATTCAATTAGCTTTGTTAGACTTCAATTGACTTTCTTTTGATTCAATTAGCTTTGTTGAATGCATTTGAGTTTAATTTGATTCAATTAGCTTTATTGAATGCATTTGAGTTTCATTTGATTCAATTAGCTTTGTAGAATGCATTTGAGTTTCATTTGACTTAATTAGCTTTGTTGAATACAATTGAGTTTCATTTGATTCAATTAGCTATGTTTGTCTTCATTTGACTTTCATTTGATTCAATTAGCTTTGTAGAATGCATTTGAGTTTCATTTGACTTAATTAGCTTTGTTGAATACAATTGAGTTTCATTTGATTCAATTAGCTATGTTTGTCTTCATTTGACTTTCATTTGATTCAATTAGCTTTGTTTGACTTCATTTTACTTTAATTTGATTCAATTTGCTTTGTTGAATGCATTCGAGTTTCATTTGATTCAATTAGTTATGTTTGACTTCAATTGAATTTCTTTTGATTCAATTTGCTTTGTTGAATGCATTTGAGTTTAATTTGATTCAATTAGCTTTATTGAATGCATTTGAGTTTCATTTGATTCAATTAGCTTTGTAGAATGCATTTGAGTTTAATTTGACTTAATTAGCTTTGTTGAATACAATTGAGTTTCATTTGATTCAATTAGCTATGTTTGTCTTCATTTGACTTTCATTTGATTCAATTTGCTTTGTTTGACTTCATTTTACTTTAATTTGATTCAATTTGCTTTGTTGAATGCATTCGAGTTTCATTTGATTCAATTAGTTATGTTTGACTTTAATTGACTTTCTTTTGATTCAATTAGCTTTGTTGAATGCATTTGAGTTTAATTTGATTCAATTAGATTTATTGACTTCATTTGACTTTTATTTGATTCAAATAGCTTTGTTTAATGCATTTGAGTTTCATTTGATTCAATTAGCTTTGTTGAATGCATTTGAGTTTCATTTGATTCTATTAGATATGTTTGACATTATTTGACTTCCATTTGATTCAATTAGATTTGTTTGACTTCATTTTACCTTAATTTGATTCAATTAACTTTGTTGAATTCATTTGAGTTTCATTTGATTCAATTAGCTTTATTTGAATTCATTTGACTTTCATTTGATACAATTAGCTTTGATTGACTTCATTTGACTTTATTGTGATTCAATTAGCTTTGTTGAATGCATTTGAGTTTCATTTGATTCAATTAGCTTTGTCGAACGCATTTGAGTTTCATTTGATTCAATAAGCTTTGTTGAATGCATTTGAGTTTCATTTGATTCTATTAGCTATGTTTGACTTCATTTGACTTTTATTTGATTCAATTAGCTTTGTTTAATGCATTTGAGTTTCATTTGATTCAATTAGCTTTGTTGAATGCATTTGAGTTTCATTTGATTCTATTAGCTATGTTTGACTTCATTTGACTTTCATTTGATTCAATTAGCTTTCTTTGGACTTCATTTTACTTTAATTTGATTCAATTAACTTTGTTGAATGCATTTGAGTTTCATTTTATTCAATTGGCTTTATTTGAATTCATTTGACTTTCATTTGATTCAATTAGCTTTGTTGATTGCATTTGAGTTTCATTTGATTCTATTAGCTATGTTTGACTTTATTTGACTTTCATTTGATTTAATTAGCTTGGTTTAACTTCATTTAACTTTAATTTGATTCAATTAGCTTTGTTAGACTTCAATTGACTTTCTTTTGATTCAATTAGCTTTGTTGAATGCATTTGAGTTTAATTTGATTCAATTAGCTTTATTGAATGCATTTGAGTTTCATTTGATTCAATTAGCTTTGTAGAATGCATTTGAGTTTCATTTGACTTAATTAGCTTTGTTGAATACAATTGAGTTTCATTTGATTCAATTAGCTATGTTTGTCTTCATTTGACTTTCATTTGATTCAATTAGCTTTGTTTGACTTCATTTTACTTTAATTTGATTCAATTTGCTTTGTTGAATGCATTCGAGTTTCATTTGATTCAATTAGTTATGTTTGACTTTAATTGACTTTCTTTTGATTCAATTAGCTTTGTTGAATGCATTTGAGTTTAATTTGATTCAATTAGATTTATTGACTTCATTTGACTTTTATTTGATTCAAATAGCTTTGTTTAATGCATTTGAGTTTCATTTGATTCAATTAGCTTTGTTGAATGCATTTGAGTTTCATTTGATTCTATTAGCTATGTTTGACTTTATTTGACTTCCATTTGATTCAATTAGATTTGTTTGACTTCATTTTACCTTAATTTGATTCAATTAACTTTGTTGAATTCATTTGAGTTTCATTTGATTCAATTAGCTTTATTTGAATTCATTTGACTTTCATTTGATACAATTAGCTTTGATTGACTTCATTTGACTTTATTGTGATTCAATTAGCTTTGTTGAATGCATTTGAGTTTCATTTGATTCAATTAGCTTTGTCGAACGCATTTGAGTTTCATTTGATTCAATAAGCTTTGTTGAATGCATTTGAGTTTCATTTGATTCTATTAGCTATGTTTGACTTCATTTGACTTTTATTTGATTCAATTAGCTTTGTTTAATGCATTTGAGTTTCATTTGATTCAATTAGCTTTGTTGAATGCATTTGAGTTTCATTTGATTCTATTAGCTATGTTTGACTTCATTTGACTTTCATTTGATTCAATTAGCTTTGCTGGACTTCATTTTACTTTAATTTGATTCAATTAACTTTGTTGAATGCATTTGAGTTTCATTTTATTCAATTGGCTTTATTTGAATTCATTTGACTTTCATTTGATTCAATTAGCTTTGTTGAATGCATTTGAGTTTCATTTGATTCTATTAGCTATGTTTGACTTTATTTGACTTTCATTTGATTTAATTAGCTTGGTTTAACTTCATTTAACTTTAATTTGATTCAATTAGCTTTGTTAGACTTCAATTGACTTTCTTTTGATTCAATTAGCTTTGTTGAATGCATTTGAGTTTAATTTGATACAATTAGCTTTATTGAATGCATTTGAGTTTCATTTGATTCAATTAGCTTTGTAGAATGCATTTGAGTTTCATTTGACTTAATTAGCTTTGTTGAATACAATTGAGTTTCATTTGATTCAATTTGCTATGTTTGTCTTCATTTGACTTTCATTTGATTCAATTAGCTTTGTTTGACTTCATTTTACTTTAATTTGATTCAATTTGCTTTGTTGAATGCATACGAGTTTCATTTGATTCAATTAGTTATGTTTGACTTTAATTGACTTTCTTTTGATTCAATTTGCTTTGTTGAATGCATTTGAGTTTAATTTGATTCAATTAGATTTACTGACTTCATTTGACTTTTATTTGATTCAAATAGCTTTGTTTAATGCATTTGAGTTTCATTTGATTCAATTAGCTTTGTTGAATGCATTTGAGTTTCATTTGATTCTATTAGCTATGTTTGACTTTATTTGACTTCCATTTGATTCAATTAGATTTGTTTGACTTCATTTTACCTTAATTTGATTCAATTAGCTTTGTTGAATTCATTTGAGTTTCATTTGATTCAATTAGCTTTATTTGAATTCATTTGACTTTCATTTGATACAATTAGCTTTGATTGACTTCATTTGACTTTATTGTGATTCAATTAGCTTTGTTGAATGCATTTGAGTTTCATTTGATTCAATTAGCTTTGTCGAACGCATTTGAGTTTCATTTGATTCAATTAGCTTTGTTGAATGCATTTGAATTTCATTTGATTCTATTAGCTATGTTTGACTTCATTTGACTTTTATTTGATTCAATTAGCTTTGTTTAATGCATTTGAGTTTCATTTGATTCAATTAGCTTTGTTGAATGCATTTGAGTTTCATTTGATTCTATTAGCTATGTTTGACTTCATTTGACTTTCATTTGATTCAATTAGCTTTGTTGGACTTCATTTTACATTAATTTAATTCAATTAACTTTGTTGAATGCATTTGAGTTTCATTTTATTCAATTGGCTTTATTTGAATTCATTTGACTTTCATTTGATTCAATTAGCTTTGTTGAATACATTTGAGTTTCATTTGATTCTATTAGCTATGTTTGACTTTATTTGACTTTCATTTGATTTAATTAGCTTGGTTTAACTTCATTTAACTTTAATTTGATTCAATTAGCTTTGTTAGACTTCAATTGACTTTTTTTGATTCAATTAGCTTTGTTGAATGCATTTGAGTTTAATTTGATTCAATTAGCTTTATTGAATGCATTTGAGTTTCATTTGATTCAATTAGCTTTGTAGAATGCATTTGAGTTTCATTTGACTCAATTAGCTTTGTTGAATACAATTGAGTTTCATTTGATTCAATTAGCTTTGTTGAATGCATTCGAGTTTCATTTGATTCAATTAGTTATGTTTGACTTTAATTGACTTTCTTTTGATTCAATTAGCTTTGTTGAATGCATTTGAGTTTAATTTGATTCAATTAGCTTTATTGACTTCATTTGACTTTTATTTGATTCAATTAGCTTTGTTTAATGCATTTGAGTTTCATTTGATTCAATTAGCTTTGTTGAATGCATTTGAGTTTCTTTTGATTCTATTAGCTATGTTTGACTTCATTTGACTTCCATTTGATTTAATTAGATTTGTTTGACTTCATTTTACCTTAATTTGATTCAATTAGCTTTGTTGAATTCATTTGAGTTTCATTTGATTCAATTAGCTTTATTTATATTCATTTGACTTTCATTTGATACAATTAGCTTTGATTGACTTCATTTGACTTTATTGTGATTCAATTAGCTTTGTTGAATGCATTTGAGTTTCATTTGATTCAATTAGCTTTGTTGAATGCATTTGAGTTCAATTTCATTTTATTAGCTATGTTTGACTTCATTTGACTTTTATTTGATTCAATTAGCTTTGTTTAATGCATTTGAGTTTCATTTGATTCAATTAGCTTTGTTGAATGCATTTGAGTTTCATTTGATTCTATTAGCTATGTTTGACTTTATTTGACTTACATTTGATTCAATTAGATTTGTTTGACTTAATTTTACATTAATTTGATTCAATTAGCTTTGTTGAATTCATTTGAGTTTCATTTGATTCAATTAGCTTTATTTGAATTCATTTGACTTTCATTTGATACAATTAGCTTTGATTGACTTCATTTGACTTTATTGTGATTCAATTAGCTTTGTTGAATGCATTTGAGTTTCATTTGATTCAATTAGCTTTGTCGAACGCATTTGAGTTTCATTTGATTCAATAAGCTTTGTTGAATGCATTTGAGTTTCATTTGATTCTATTAGCTATGTTTGACTTCATTTGACTTTTATTTGATTCAATTAGCTTTGTTTAATGCATTTGAGTTTCATTTGATTCAATTAGCTTTGTTGAATGCATTTGAGTTTCATTTGATTCTATTAGCTATGTTTGACTTCATTTGACTTTCATTTGATTCAATTAGCTTTGCTGGACTTCATTTTACTTTAATTTGATTCAATTAACTTTGTTGAATGTATTTGAGTTTCATTTTATTCAATTGGCTTTATTTGAATTCATTTGACTTTCATTTGATTCAATTAGCTTTGTTGAATGCATTTGAGTTTCATTTGATTCTATTAGCTATGTTTGACTTTATTTGACTTTCATTTGATTTAATTAGCTTGGTTTAACTTCATTTAAATTTAATTTGATTCAATTAGCTTTGTTTGACTTCACTTGACTTTCTTTTGATTCAATTAGCTTTGTTGAATGCATTTGAGTTTAATTTGATTCAATTAGCTTTATTGAATGCATTTGAGTTTCATTTGATTCAATTAGCTTTGTAGAATGCATTTGAGTTTCATTTGACTCAATTAGCTTTGTTGAATACAATTGAGTTTCATTTGATTCAATTAGCTATGTTTGTCTTCATTTGACTTTCATTTGATTCAATTAGCTTTGTTTGACTTCATTTTACTTTAATTTGATTCAATTTGCTTTGTTGAATGCATTCGAGTTTCATTTGATTCAATTAGTTATGTTTGACTTTAATTGACTTTCTTTTGATTCAATTAGCTTTGTTGAATGCATTTGAGTTTAATTTGATTCAATTAGCTTTATTGACTTCATTTGACTTTTATTTGATTCAATTAGCTTTGTTTAATGCATTTGAGTTTCATTTGATTCAATTAGCTTTGTTGAATGTATTTGAGTTTCTTTTGATTATATTAGCTATGTTTGACTTCATTTGACTTCCATTTGATTTAATTAGATTTGTTTGACTTTATTTTACCTTAATTTGATTCAATTAGCTTTGTTGAATTCATTTGAGTTTCATTTGATTCAATTAGCTTTATTTATATTCATTTGACTTTCATTTGATACAATTAGCTTTGATTGAATTCATTTGAATTTATTGTGATTCAATTAGCTTTGTTGAATGCATTTGAGTTTCATTTGATTCAATTAGCTTTGTTGAATGCATTTGAGTTCCATTTCATTTTATTAGCTATGTTTGACTTCATTTGACTTTTATTTGATTCAATTAGCTTTGTTTAATGCATTTGAGTTTCATTTGATTCAATTAGCTTTGTTGAATGCATTTGAGTTTCATTTGATTCTATTAGCTATGTTTGACTTTATTTGACTTCCATTTGATTCAATTAGATTTGTTTGACTTTATTTTACCTTAATTTGATTCAATTAGCTTTGTTGAATTCATTTGAGTTTCATTTGATTCAATTAGCTTTATTTGAATTTATTTGACTTTCATTTGATACAATTAGCTTTGATTGACTTCATTTTACTTTATTCTGATTCAATTAGCTTTGTTGAATGCATTTGAGTTTCATTTGATTCAATTAGCTTTGTCGAACGCATTTGAGTTTCATTTGTGAAGTGAAATCAGTTAGCTTTTTGATGCTCTCATTTTTGTAATAATTAATTAGGCTTAATTAGCAAGTTTAGTGTTAGTTGAGTTCTAAACATGCTTTACTTTCACTAATTATGTTTAGAAGTTGTTTTAAGTAGAAACTGTTTTGTACGTTTGGTCTGTGGCGCGGTAGAATCATTTTGATGATTCCGAACAAGTTACTTGGAATTTTCGAGTGATTCCAATTGCATTGGTTTACCAACATCTTGAAGTTTCATCCTACAAAAGTTGGTGAGATTTCATGAAGAAACGAAGTTGCAGTAGCCTTTCAATTGAGACGTCAATTCTGGATCAGTTTTGCGGTTTTGTAAAACCGAGTATATTTTGTTTAGTTTAAGTTGTAATATGGGACGAACCATGCTTGGGGACGTGAATCACCCTAGGGACGTGTGAAAGGGGTTCTTGGAGATATTTGTGGAGCTTGTGTTGCAAGCTAAGGGAAGCCTTCCACCTGGGTGTGGAAAACCGGCCCTCCTTCCCTTTTAGTCAACAAAACACACAACAACACTATTCCTCTTACACCTTGGTTGGAATTAGAGATATTTGTTGTTTATTGCTTTGTTTAATCTTTTAAGTACTTAGATCTTTTGGGATTGAATAGCTTGTAATATATATATGTGGTTCATCAATGGAAAATCAGATTTGGTTGTTAAACTTGAGCATTGTGCTTATTCGAACTTTTGGAATGCAAACCCGAAATTTCCTCTTGTGATTAAGAAGTGATCTTAATCTTGAAATCCTTGAGTTAAGTGAGTTAAACTTAACCTAAGAGAGAGTTAGGATAATTAGTGAGTGAAGCTAATTGAATTACTCTCAAAACCCTCCTAAATCAGTTTCTAGGTGAGTGAAGCCTCTAATCAGATTTAGAACCCTTAAGTGGAAGTAAGTGAGTGAAGCTTATCAAGCTTAAGGAAACACAATTCTTTTAGTTTTAAGAGTGATTCTTTCGACTAAAAGTATATATCAATAGTTCGTTTGTTTCCGCTGTTAGTGGGTCTCCTAAACACACGTGAGAGGAGTCTCATTTCGCATCAAGTGGTATCAGAGCCCAGTCGATTCAACCGGAGCGTGAGAACGCGTCCCTGGGTATTTTTCAGTGTTCTTTGTTGTTTTGGAAAGCTAACATCCTAATATTTCTTGTGTCAAAATTTTGTGAGCATTGGAGTAGTAACGAGTTCACAGTGATCCAAAACTTTCAACGTTAAAAACTGGAACTTGGAAAACCAGTCAGTTTCTAAGGTATACTTTGAACGCCTTTTTCTCCTTTGTTCCAAGGGATTTTGAGGTAATTCTTGTTTTGAAACTGATTATTTTTCTGTCTAATTTTCACATATAAATTTTGAGAAATTATCAAGACTTTTTTATATTGATTTAAGCACGTTTTTGTTGATTGGTCTAAAACCGGACGTTTTGTACCAGTTTTGCTAAAATAAAAACTGCAATTTCTTGGCTTGGTATTTTCGTGTGAAATTTTTGTAGAGTGCTCCTAACACATATATCTACATGCTAAAAAAATTTCACTTAATTTTGAGTTGTTTTATTTGGTTTTCGAACACAAACTTACAAGCAAAATTTCTGGGCAGTTTTCTGTCTATTTGAAATTTATGGATGTGAGTGGCTTTTCACCTGAGTTCTTAAAGGCCTATCAAAGAATTGAAAGGGCAAAACAAGTAATGGATGGTCTTAGACGTCCACCAACTTTTGAAGAAAGATTTCAAAAGGCTAAAGAGGAGATTGAGTTGTTGATTGAACAACGAAAGGAAAAAAAACATGAGGAAACATCGAGAGATATAATTCTTGTTGATGACGAGCCCACAGAAAAGGTTCCAGAATTTGTTCTTGATGAAGAAGGAGAAAAGACTAAATCTTTTTCAAATTTGGACAATAAAGATTTGATCTTGGAGGTTCCAATCTTTGAAGAACGATTACCTATCTCATGTTTTCCATCTGATTTGTTCAAGAAACATAAACTATTGCATGAACTAGTTAATGTCTATGTTCATAATGGTTCAAATTTTCGAGACATTGCGTTGTTTGTTCAAGGTCGCTTAAATCTTTGCTCGGTCTTTGACTTATTGCAGTTGCTAATCTTGTTAATGATCATTCGATTAATATGGATGATTTCTTGGTTAGTGATCTTGGTGCCTTGATTTGATCAAAACTTGAGGACAAGTTTTTTTGAAGAAAGAGAGAATGAAGTGAAATCAGTTAGCTTTTTGATGCTCTCATTTTTGTAATAATTAATTAGGCTTAATTAGCAAGTTTAGTGTTAGTTGAGTTCTAAACATGCTTTACTTTCACTAATTATGTTTAGAAGTTGTTTTAAGTAGAAACTGTTTTGTACGTTTGGTCTGTGGCGCGGTAGAATCATTTTGATGATTCCGAACAAGTTACTTGGAATTTTCGAGTGATTCCAATTGCATTGGTTTACCAACATCTTGAAGTTTCATCCTACAAAATTTGGTGAGATTTCATGAAGAAACGAAGTTGCAGTAGCCTTTCAATTGAGACGTCAATTCTGGATCAGTTTTGCGGTTTTGTAAAACCGAGTATATTTTGTTTAGTTTAAGTTGTAATATGGGACGAACCATGCTTGGGGACGTGAATCACCCTAGGGACGTGTGAAAGGGGTTCTTGGAGATATTTGTGGAGCTTGTGTTGCAAGCTAAGGGAAGCCTTCCACTTGGGTGTGGAAAACCGGCCCTCCTTCCCTTTTAGTCAACAAAACACACAACAACACTATTCCTCTTACACCTTGGTTGGAATTAGAGATATTTGTTGTTTATTGCTTTGTTTAATCTTTTAAGTACTTAGATCTTTTGGGATTGAATAGCTTGTAATATATATATGTGGTTCATCAATGGAAAATCAGATTTGGTTGTTAAACTTGAGCATTGTGCTTATTCGAACTTTTGGAGTGCAAACCCGAAATTTCCTCTTGTGATTAAGAAGTGATCTTAATCTTGAAATCCTTGAGTTAAGTGAGTTAAACTTAACCTAAGAGAGAGTTAGGATAATTAGTGAGTGAAGCTAATTGAATTACTCTCAAAACCCTCCTAAATCAGTTTCTAGGTGAGTGAAGCCTCTAATCAGATTTAGAACCCTTAAGTGGAAGTAAGTGAGTGAAGCTTATCAAGCTTAAGTAAACACAATTCTTTTAGTTTTAAGAGTGATTCTTTCGACTAAAAGTATATATCAATAGTTCGTTTGTTTCCGCTGTTAGTGGGTCTCCTAAACACACGTGAGAGGAGTCTCATTTTACCTTAATTTGATTCAATTAACTTTGTTGAATTCATTTCAGTTTCATTTGATTCAATTAGCTTTATTTGAATTCATTTGACTTTCATTTGATACAATTAGCTTTGATTGACTTCATTTGACTTTATTGTGATTCAATTAGCTTTGTTGAATGCATTTGAGTTTCATTTGATTCAATTAGCTTTGTCGAACGCATTTGAGTTTCATTTGATTCAATTAGCTTTGTTGAATGCATTTGAGTTTCATTTTATTCTATTAGCTATGTTTGACTTCATTTGACTTTTATTTGATTCAATTAGCTTTGTTTAATGCATTTGAGTTTCATTTGATTCAATTAGCTTTCTTGAATGCATTTGAGTTTCATTTGATTCTATTAGCTATGTTTGACTTCATTTGACTTTCATTTGATTCAATTAGCTTTGCTGGACTTCATTTTACTTTAATTTGATTCAATTAACTTTGTTGAATGCATTTGAGTTTCATTTTATTCAATTGGCATTATTTGAATTCATTTGACTTTCATTTGATTCAATTAGCTTTGTTGAATACATTTGAGTTTCATTTGATTCTATTAGCTATGTTTGACTTTATTTGACTTTCATTTGATTTAATTAGCTTGGTTTAACTTCATTTAACTTTAATTTGATTCAATTAGCTTTGTTAGACTTCAATTGACTTTCTTTTGATTCAATTAGCTTTGTTGAATGCATTTGAGTTTAATTTGATTCAATTAGCTTTATTGAATGCATTTGAGTTTCATTTGATTCAATTAGCTTTGTAGAATGCATTTGAGTTTCATTTGACTATTAGCTTTGTTGAATACAATTGAGTTTCATTTGATTCAATTAGCTATGTTTGTCTTCATTTGACTTTCATTTGATTCAATTAGCTTTGTTTGACTTCATTTTACTTTAATTTGATTCAATTTGCTTTGTTGAATGCATTCGAGTTTCATTTGTTTCAATTAGTTATGTTTGATTTTAAATGACTTTCTTTTGATTCAATTAGCTTTGTTGAATGCATTTGAGTTTAATTTGATTCAATTAGCTTTATTGACTTCATTTGACTTTTATTTGATTCAATTAGCTTTGTTTAATGCATTTGAGTTTCATTTGATTCAATTAGCTTTGTTGAATGCATTTGAGTTTCTTTTGATTCTATTAGCTATGTTTGACTTTATTTGACTTTCATTTGATTTAATTAGCTTGGTTTGACTTCATTTAACTTTAATTTGATTCAATTAGCTTTGTTTGACTTCAATTGACTTTCTTTTGATTCAATTAGCTTTGTTGAATGCATTTGATTTTAATTTGATTCAATTAGCTTTATTGAATGCATTTGAGTTTCATTTGATTCAATTAGCTTTGTAGAATGCATTTGAGTTTCATTTGACTCAATTAGCTTTGTTGAATACAATTGAGTTTCATTTGATTCAATTAGCTATGTTTGTCTTCATTAGACTTTCATTTCATTCAATTAGCTTTGTTTGACTTCATTTTACTTTAATTGGATTCAATTTGCTTTGTTGAATGTATTCGAGATTCATTTGATTCAATTAGCTATGTTTGACTTTATTTGACTTTCATTTGATTCAATTAGCTTTGTTTGACTTTATTTTACTTTAATTTGATTCAATTAGCTTTGGAGAATGCATTTGAGTTTCATTTGACTCAATGATACGAAAACGTATATGAAAATGTAACCTAAGCTCGATAAGCTTTACCCACTTATTTATGCTTAAGGATTCTAAATCGGTTTTGAAGTTTATCTTACTTAGAAACTGATTTAGGAGGTTTTTGAGAGTGGATTTAATTAGTTTAAACTCACTAATTATATTAACTCTCTCTTAAATTAAGTTTAACTCACTTAACTCAAGGGTTTCGAAATTAAGATCACTTCTTAATCACAAGAGGAATTTCGGATTTTTCAATCTCCAAAAATACCGAATAAACACAAAGTTTAAATCAAAACTAAAACTGATTTTTCATTACTTCATCCATTACATATATCAAGTATAAGCTAAAGAAGGCTTAAAACATTAGCCATAAATATCTAAGCACCAAAGTAATTAAACAAAGCAATTAAACAACAAATATCTCTTAATCCAACAAGGATGTAAGGAGGAATAGTGTTGTTGTGTGTTTTGTTGACTTTGGGGCAAGGTGGGGACGGTTTTCATCACCAAGTGGGGGGCTTGTCTTAGCTTGCAAGGAAAGCTTCAAGATATCTTCAAGAACCCCTTTTCACACGTCCCAAGTATGGTTCGCAACCCCAAGCATGGTTCGACCAATTTACACTTACGCTAAACAAAATAATTCCGGGTTTACAAAAACCGAAAATTACAAAAACGTTAATTAAACTAACTAGCTTAATTAACTTCCTTTCCTTCGTTGCTCAACATGATTAAACTAGTACTAATCTTTAAACCGTGAATCTCTCCTTTATTGTGATTGAGATTAGTACTTACTAGAATTTCGGAATTAGCAACTGATTTCGTATCATCCTCTCCTTCTTCAAAAGGAATTGTCCTCAATTCTTGCACATCTTCATCTTCTAAATAGGGGGATAAGTCCCCTACGTTGAATGTTCTTTGCCACGCCATAGTCTCCGGGAAGGTCTATCTTGTAAGCATTGTCTCCATAACGTTCAAGAACCTTGAAAGGTCCTTCAGCTCGGGGCATGAGTTTATGCTTTCTTTTACTTGGAAACCTCTCCTTCCTCAAGTGAATCCACACCAAATCTTCCGGAGCAAACAACCTCGGTTTCCGACTTTTGTTTGCTTTCTTTTTGTATATCTCATTTGTCTTCTCGATATTGGTGCGTATTTCTTTGTGAACTTTCACCATTGTTTCAGCTTGTTGCCTAGCATCTCCATGGACATAAGAGTCTTTAGGCAACGAAATAAGATCAATAGGTACATACGGATTTACCCCATATACCACTTCGAACGGTGAATGTTTTGTTGCAAAAGTTGGAGTTCTATTGTAAGCAAACTCCGCATGGCATAACTTGACATCCCAATCCTTTCCCGTCTTGCTCACTAAGCCCCTTAACAAGGTGCCTAGAGTTCGATTGGTCACTTCGGTTTGACCATCTGTTTGGGGGTAATGTGAAGTACTAAACAGCAACTTAGTACCCATCATCCTCCATAGGGACCTCCAAAAATGACTCAAAAACTTACTATCTCGATCCGAGATAATAGTTCTTGGCACTCCATGCAAGCGAACAATTTCCCTGAAATATAAACAAGAAACATTAATAGCATCTTCCGTTTTGTGACAAGGCACGAAGTGTGCCATTTTTGAGAAACGGTCCACTATCACCATGACCGAATCCTTCCCTCTTTGTGTCCTAGGAAGAGCCACAATGAAATCCATACTGACATCCTCCCATGGTCTCTCCGGTGTTGGTAAAGGAGTGTACAACCCCTTATGGAACGTGCTTTTAGCCCTTTGACAAACACCACAACGAGCCAAAACAGCATGTACTTCTTTGATCATATGAGGCCACGAAAAATGTTCTTGTAACAACTCCATAGTCTTGCTAACGCCAAAATGGCCAGCTAACCCACCTCCATGAGCTTCTCTAATTAGCAAATCACGAACGGGACATTTAGGAACACAAAGTTTGTTCCCTTTAAACAAAAACCCTTCCATTTGATGATAATGGTCTTTTGGACCATCCTTGGTAGCCACGAACAGGTCACGTGTCTCCTCATCAAGAACATAGAATTCCTTAATCAACTCAAACCCAAGTACCTTGGAATCCACCATGTTAAGCAATACGTGTCTCCGTGATAAAGCATCAGCTACAATGTTGGCTTTTTAGGCCTTATACTTGGCAACAAAATTGAAAGATTGTAAGAATTCTACCCATTTAGCATGACGAGCACTAAGCTTATGTTGGCCATGAATATATTTCAACGATTCATGATCAGAGTGGAGAACAAAAGCTTGTGGTCGCAAATAGTGACTCCAATGATTAAGAGCTCTAACCATGGCATAAAACTCTTTATCATACGTGGAATAATTCAACTTGGCTCGATTTAGTTTCTCGCTAAAATAAGCAATAGGTTTGCCACATTGAATTAAAAAAACAGCCCCAATACCCGTTCCACTTGCATCACACTCAACTTCAAATGGTTTTGCAAAATCGGGTAAAGCTAGGATAGGCGTTTTACACATTTTCTCCTTTACAAGTTCAAACGCCTTTTGAGGCTGCGTCACTCCATACAAATTTTCCATGTTTAGTGCATTCGGTTATAGGAGCTAATAACGTGCTTGAAATTATTTATAAACCTCCTATAAAAAGAAGCTAAACCATGAAAAGATCTCACCTCGGTGATAGTTGTGGGAACCGGCCAAGAAGAAATTGCTTCTACTTTGGATGGATCCACCTTCACCCCTTCATCAGAAATGATGAAACCAAGGAAGCCAATCTCCCTTTGCATAAACGTGCACTTTTCAAGCTTTCCATACAGTTTTTGCTCTTTTAGAACTTCGAACAATTGTTGCAAATGATCTAAATGATCCTCCTTGTTAGCACTATAGACAAGAATATCATCCAAATACACAACCACGAACTTTCCCAAAAACGGCCTAAGTACTTCATTCATCAATCTCATGAACGTACTAGGGGCATTTGTGAGACCAAATGGCATAACCAGCCATTCTTACAACCCATACTTCGTTTTGAAAGCCGTCTTCCACTCATCTCCCTCTCTCATGCATATTTGGTGGTATCCACTTCTCAAATCAATTTTCGAAAACAAATTGGATCCACTTAACTCATCTAACATGTCATCTAACCTAGGGATGGGAAATCTGTATTTGATGGTTATATTGTTCACAGCACGGCTATCAATACACATCCTCCATGTTCCGTCTTTTTTTGGCACAAGTAAAGCCGGAACAGCACATGGACTTTTACTCTCTCTCACGTAGCCTTTCTTCATCAATTCACTGATTTGGCTTTGTAACTCCTCACTTTCTTTGGGATTGCATCTATAGGAAGGTTTATTTGGGAGTGGTGCTCCGGGAATGAGATCAATTTGATGCTCAATTCCATGTTTAGGGGGTAGGCCATTTGGTAGGTCATTAGGAAACACGTCTCCAAATCCCTCCAATAACTCCCTCAAATTTGAATCTTCAACTTCCATTCCCTCGTTCACCTCCTTAGCAACTAGAACATACACGACCTGATTTGTTCCCAACTCCCTCTCGAATCTTTTTCTCCCTAAAAACACACTACCACTCACGAGGTTCTTTTTTTGCTTAGGTGTTGTGTCTCGTATTTTTGAAGGGGGCAATGGTAATAAGGTTTTGGTTTTGCCATTCTTGTTTACCTTATACACATTCGAACAACCATCATGCATTACTTTTCGATCAAATTGCCACGGTCTACCAAGTAGAATATGGCACGCAGTCATAGGAATTACATCACATAGAATTTCATCTTCATAATTTCCAATGGAAAACGTGATTAAAACTCTATTCTTCACCCTTACTTCACTATCATCATCTAACCATTTCAGTTTATAAGGATGTGGATGTTTAGTAGTAGGTAATGCTAACTTCTCTACAAGTTCAGTTGAAGCTACATTTGTACAACTACCACCATCAATGATTAACGTACATAGCTTCTTATTCACTAAGCATTTCGAATGAAAAATGGTTTCTCTTTGTTCCTCATTTTCAGCCACGACATTAGAGTACAAGGATCTCCTAAGAACCAACATTTCACCCTCCATTTACGGATTACACACGTCCTCATCACTTTCGTTACCTAAATCGATTTATCATGTTGCTTTTCTAAGAGGTATATCCTCTCCAATTCGTCTATCTCCTCTATGTCCCTTATAGTCATGACTCTTTTCGTAGGACAAGTCGATTGGTAATGACCATAACCTTGACACTTAAAACATTTAACTTTAAAAGCCTTATCATCTACCACTTTCTCCTTCTCTTTCGGAATGAAATCTGATTTTTTGTTCTTCTCAAAGTTGCTAGTACTAGTATTAGCTTTAAAAGTACTAAATGGCTTTGAATAAGACTTACTTGTTGTTGCTTTCTTCTTTTGGCTGTCAATTTTGAGAGCCACTTTGCAAGCCTCATCAAAAGAAAGGTATGGGTATACCTCCACCTTCTCACGCACATCCTCATTTAGGCCTCCCAAAAATCGCGCCAATTTTTGCTCCTCCATTTCTTCTATTTCACAAACAATGGAAAGTTTTTCGAATTCCTTGATGTACTCATCCATGGACGTGGTGCCTTATTTGAGTGTGGACCATCTAACATACTGATTTTGCTTGTAGTTAGTTGGAACAAAACGCTTCCTTAATTGCTTCTTCAATTTCTCCCAAGTAGCAATCTTGGATTTGTTCTCCTTTACCCTTTGCCTCTTCAAGCCTTCTAACCAAATGGATGCATATTTGGTTAGTTTCAAAACAGCAACCTTGTATTTCTTATCATTCGGAGTGTCTTTGTAATCAAAAAACGCTCCAAAGAACGTTCCCATTCAATGTATAATTCCGGATCACTAGCTCCGTCAAAATCTGGAACTTCAATTTTTAAACCCCTATCATCAGCCCTAGAACTCCTTTCTTCCTCATTGGGTTTCTTCTTAAACAATTCTAAGGTTATCTTTGCCATCATGTCGTGTAATGCTTCGTTTTGCTTAGCTAGTGCTTCTAGCATCGCATCTCTTCTAGCATTATCATCTATTTCCTCGTCCATTTCAGAACTTAGCTCTTGATACCACTTGATACGAAAACGTATATGAAAATGTAACCTAAGCTCGATAAGCTTTACCCACTTATTTATGCTTAAGGATTCTAAATCGGTTTTGAAGTTTATCTTACTTAGAAACTGATTTAGGAGGTTTTTGAGAGTGGATTTAATTAGTTTAAACTCACTAATTATATTAACTCTCTCTTAAATTAAGTTTAACTCACTTAACTCAAGGGTTTCCAAATTAAGATCACTTCTTAATCACAAGAGGAATTTCGGATTTTTCAATCTCCAAAAATACCGAATAAACACAAAGTTTAAATCAAAACTAAAACTGATTTTTCATTACTTCATCCATTACATATATCAAGTATAAGCTAAAGAAGGCTTAAAACATTAGCCATAAATATCTAAGCACCAAAGTAATTAAACAAAGCAATTAAACAACAAATATCTCTTAATCCAACAAGGATGTAAGGAGGAATAGTGTTGTTGTGTGTTTTGTTGACTTTGGGGCAAGGTGGGACGGTTTTCATCACCAAGTGGGGGGGCTTGTCTTAGCTTGCAAGGAAAGCTTCAAGATATCTTCAAGAACCCCTTTTCACACGTCCCAAGTATGGTTCGCAACCCCAAGCATGGTTCGACCAATTTACACTTACGCTAAACAAAATAATTCCGGGTTTACAAAAACCGAAAATTACAAAAACGTTAATTAAACTAACTAGCTTAATTAACTTCCTTTCCTTCGTTGCTCAACATGATTAAACTAGTACTAATCTTTAAACCGTGAATCTCTCCTTTATTGTGATTGAGATTAGTACTTACTAGAATTTCGGAATTAGCAACTGATTTCGTATCATCCTCTCCTTCTTCAAAAGGAATTGTCCTCAATTCTTGCACATCTTCATCTTCTAAATAGGGGGATAAGTCCCCTACGTTGAATGTTCTTTGCCACGCCATAGTCTCCGGGAAGGTCTATCTTGTAAGCATTGTCTCCATAACGTTCAAGAACCTTGAAAGGTCCTTCGGCTCGGGGCATGAGTTTATGCTTTCTTTTACTTGGAAACCTCTCCTTCCTCAAGTGAATCCACACCAAATCTTCGGAGCAAACAACCTCGGTTTCCGACTTTTGTTTGCTTTCTTTTTGTACATCTCATTTGTCTTCTCGATATTGGTGCGTATTTCTTTGTGAACTTTCACCATTGTTTCAGCTTGTTGCCTAGCATCTCCATGGACATAAGAGTCTTTAGGCAACGAAATAAGATCAATAGGTACATACGGATTTACCCCATATACCACTTCGGACGGTGAATGTTTTGTTGCAAAAGTTGGAGTTCTATTGTAAGCAAACTCCGCATGGCATAACTTGACATCCCAATCCTTTCCCGTCTTGCTCACTAAGCCCCTTAACAAGGTGCCTAGAGTTCGATTGGTCACTTCGGTTTGACCATCTGTTTGGGGGTGATGTGAAGTACTAAACAGCAACTTAGTACCCATCATCCTCCATAGGGACCTCCAAAAATGACTCAAAAACTTACTATCTCGATCCGAGACAATAGTTCTTGGCACTCCATGCAAGCGAACAATTTCCCTGAAATATAAACAAGAAACATTAATAGCATCTTCCGTTTTGTGACAAGGCACGAAGTGTGCCATTTTTGAGAAACGGTCCACTATCACCATGACCGAATCCTTCCCTCTTTGTGTCCTAGGAAGAGCCACAATGAAATCCATACTGACATCCTCCCATGGTCTCTCCGGTGTTGGTAAAGGAGTGTACAACCCCTTATGGAACGTGCTTTTAGCCCTTTGACAAACACCACAACGAGCCAAAACAGCATGTACTTCTTTGATCATATGAGGCCACGAAAAATGTTCTTGTAACAACTCCATAGTCTTGCTAACGCCAAAATGGCCAGCTAACCCACCTCCATGAGCTTCTCTAATTAGCAAATCACGAACGGGACATTTAGGAACACAAAGTTTGTTCCCTTTAAACAAAAACCCTTCCATTTGATGATAATGGTCTTTTGGACCATCCTTGGTAGCCACGAACAAGGTCACGTGTCTCCTCATCAAGAACATAGAATTCCTTAATCAACTCAAACCCAAGTACCTTGGAATCCACCATGTTAAGCAATACGTGTCTCCGTGATAAAGCATCGGCTACAATGTTGGCTTTTAGGCCTTATACTTGGCAACAAAATTGAAAGATTGTAAGAATTCTACCCATTTAGCATGACGAGCACTAAGCTTATGTTGGCCATGAATATATTTCAACGATTCATGATCAGAGTGGAGAACAAAAGCTTGTGGTCGCAAATAGTGACTCCAATGATTAAGAGCTCTAACCATGGCATAAAACTCTTTATCATACGTGGAATAATTCAACTTGGCTCGATTTAGTTTCTCGCTAAAATAAGCAATAGGTTTGCCACATTGAATTAAAACAGCCCCAATACCCGTTCCACTTGCATCACACTCAACTTCAAATGGTTTTGCAAAATCGGGTAAAGCTAGGATAGGCGTTTTTACACATTTTCTCCTTTACAAGTTCAAACGCCTTTTGAGCTGCGTCACTCCATACAAATTTTCCATGTTTAGTGCATTCGGTTATAGGAGCTAATAACGTGCTTGAAATTATTTATAAACCTCCTATAAAAAGAAGCTAAACCATGAAAAGATCTCACCTCGGTGATAGTTGTGGGAACCGGCCAAGAAGAAATTGCTTCTACTTTGGATGGATCCACCTTCACCCCTTCATCAGAAATGATGAAACCAAGGAAGCCAATCTCCCTTTGCATAAACGTGCACTTTTCAAGCTTTCCATACGGTTTTTGCTCTTTTAGAACTTCGAACAATTGTTGCAAATGATCTAAATGATCCTCCTTGTTAGCACTATAGACAAGAATATCATCCAAATACACAACCACGAACTTTCCCAAAAACGGCCTAAGTACTTCATTCATCAATCTTATGAACGTACTAGGGGCATTTGTGAGACCAAATGGCATAACCAGCCATTCTTACAACCCATACTTCGTTTTGAAAGCCGTCTTCCACTCATCTCCCTCTCTCATGCATATTTGGTGGTATCCACTTCTCAAATCAATTTTCGAAAACAAATTGGATCCACTTAACTCATCTAACATGTCATCTAACCTAGGGATGGGAAATCGTATTTGATGGTTATATTGTTCACAAGCACGGCTATCAATACACATCCTCCATGTTCCGTCTTTTTTTGGCACAAGTAAAGCGGAACAAAGACATGGACTTTTACTCTCTCTCACGTAGCCTTTCTTCATCAATTCACCGATTTGGCTTTGTAACTCCTCACTTTCTTTGGGATTGCATCTATAGGAAGGTTTATTTGGGAGTGGTGCTCAGGGAATGAGATCAATTTGATGCTCAATTCCATGTTTAGGGGGTAGGCCATTTGGTAGGTCATTAGGAAACACGTCTCCAAATCCCTCCAATAACTCCCTCAAATTTGAATCTTCAACTTCCATTCCCTCGTTCACCTCCTTAGCAACTAGAACATACACGACCTGATTTGTTCCCAACTCCCTCTCGAATCTTTTTCTCCCTAAAAACACACTACCACTCACGAGGTTCTTTTTTTTGCTTAGGTGTTGTGTCTCGTATTTTTGAAGGGGGCAATGGTAATAAGGTTTTGGTTTTGCCATTCTTGTTTACCTTATACACATTCGAACAACCATCATGCATTACTTTTCGATCAAATTGCCACGGTCTACCAAGTAGAATATGGCACGCAGTCATAGGAATTACATCACATAGAATTTCATCTTCATAATTTCCAATGGAAAACGTGATTAAAACTCTATTCTTCACCCTTACTTCACTATCATCATCTAACCATTTCGGTTTATAAGGATGTGGATGTTTAGTAGTAGGTAATGCTAACTTCTCTACAAGTTCAGTTGAAGCTACATTTGTACAACTACCACCATCAATGATTAACGTACATAGCTTCTTATTCACTAAGCATTTCGAATAAAAAATGGTTTCTCTTTGTTCCTCATTTTCAGCCACGACATTAGAGTACAAGGATCTCCTAAGAACCAACATTTCACCCTCCATTTCCGGATTACACACGTCCTCATCACTTTCGTTACCTAAATCGATTTATCATGTTGCTTTTCTAAGAGGTATATCCTCTCCAATTCGTCTATCTCCTCTATGTCGCTTATAGTCATGACTCTTTTCGTAGGACAAGTCGATTGGTAATGACCATAACCTTGACACTTAAAACATTTAACTTTAAAAGCCTTATCATCTACCACTTTCTCCTTCTCTTTCGGAATGAAATCGATTTTTTGTTCTTCTCAAAGTTGCTAGTACTAGTATTAGCTTTAAAAGTACTAAATGGCTTTGAATAAGACTTACTTGTTGTTTCTTTCTTCTTTTGGCTGTCAATTTTGAGAGCCACTTTGCAAGCCTCATCGAAAGAAAGGTATGGGTATACCTCCACCTTCTCACGCACATCCTCATTTAGGCCTCCCAAAAAATCGCCCAATTTTTGCTCCTCCATTTCTTCTATTTCACAAACAATGGAAAGTTTTTCGAATTCCTTGATGTACTCATCCATGGACGTGGTGCCTTGTTTGAGTGTGGACCATCTAACATACTGATTTTGCTTGTAGTTAGTTGGAACAAAACGCTTCCTTAATTGCTTCTTCAATTTCTCCCAAGTAGCAATCTTGGATTTGTTCTCCTTTACCCTTTGCCTCTTCAAGCCTTCTAACCAAATGGATGCATATTTGGTTAGTTTCAAAACAGCAACCTTGTATTTCTTATCATTCGGAGTGTCTTTGTAATCAAAAAAACGCTCCAAAGAACGTTCCCATTCAATGTATAATTCCGGATCACTAGCTCCGTCAAAATCTGGAACTTCAATTTTTAAACCCCTATCATCAGCCCTAGAACTCCTTTCTTCCTCATTGGGTTTCTTCTTAAACAATTATAAGGTTATCTTTGCCATCATGTCGTGTAATGCTTCGTTTTGCTTAGCTAGTGCTTCTAGCATCGCATCTCTTCTAGCATTATCATCTATTTCCTCGTCCATTTCAGAACTTAGCTCTTGATACCACTTGATACGAAAACGTATATGAAAATGTAACCTAAGCTCGATAAGCTTTACCCACTTATTTATGCTTAAGGATTCTAAATCGGTTTTAAAGTTTATCTTACTTAGAAACTAATTTAGGAGGTTTTTGAGAGTGGATTTAATTAGTTTAAACTCACTAATTATATTAACTCTCTCTTAAATTAAGTTTAACTCACTTAACTCAAGGGTTTCGAAATTAAGATCACTTCTTAATCACAAGAGGAATTTCGGATTTTTCAATCTCCAAAAATACCGAATAAACACAAAGTTTAAATCAAAACTAAAACTGATTTTTCATTACTTCATCCATTACATATATCAAGTACAAGCTAAAGAAGGTTTAAAACATTAGCCATAAATATCTAAGCACCAAAGTAATTAAACAAAGCAATTAAACAACAAATATCTCTTAATCCAACAAGGATGTAAGGAGGAATAGTGTTGTTGTGTGTTTTGTTGACTTTGGGGCAAGGTGGGACGGTTTTCATCACCAAGTGGGGGGGCTTGTCTTAGCTTGCAAGGAAAGCTTCAAGATATCTTCAAGAACCCCTTTTCACACGTCCCAAGTATGGTTCGCAACCCCAAGCATGGTTCGACCAATAAACACTTACGCTAAACAAAATAATTCGGGTTTACAAAAACCGAAAATTACAAAAACGTTAATTAAACTAACTAGCTTAATTAACTTCCTTTCCTTCGTTGCTCAACATGATTAAACTAGTACTAATCTTTAAACCGTGAATCTCTCCTTTATTGTGATTGAGATTAGTACTTAGTAGAATTTCGGAATTAGAGACTGATTTCGTATCACTCAATAAGCTTTGTTGAATACATTTGAGTTTCATTTGATTCTATTAGCAATGTTTGACTTCATTTGACTTTAATTTGAATAAAATAGCTTTATTGAATGCATTTGAGTTTCACTTGACTCAATAAGTTTTGTTTGACTTCATTTGACTTTAAATTGATTCAATTAGCTTTGTAGAATGTATTTGAGTTTCATTTGACTCAATTAGCTTTGTTGGATACATTTGAGTTTAATTTTGATTCTACTCCCTCCGTCCCTAAATAGAGTGCCCATTTCTTTTGGGCACAAGTATTAAGAAGAAATCATGTATAGGACCTTAGTTGTATTAATTCATAATTTAATATAGAAGTTGGTACCTTTTTATGAATTGTTTAATTAGGAGAGAGAATGTGGGCCATATGGGAAAATGGGTGATATTATAAAAGTTGAGGGCACAATAATATTTTAATTGGTGGACCCATACCAAATAAGGAAATGGAAAATCTATTTGGGACAAACAAAAATGGAAAAATGAGCACTCTATATAGGGACGGAGGGAGTATTAGCTATGTTTGACTTCATTTGACTTTCATTTGATTCAATTAGCTTTGTTTGACTTCATTTTACTTTAATTTGATTCAATTTATTTTGTTGAATGCATTTGAGTTTCATTTGATTAAATTAGTTATGTTTGACTTCAATTGAATTTTTTTTAATTCAATTAGCTTTGTTGAATGCATTTGAGTTTAATTTGTTTCAATTAGCTTTATTGAATGCATTTGAGTTTCATTTGATTCAATTAACTTTGTAGAATGCATTTAAGTTTCATTTGACTCAATTAGCTTTGTTGAACACAATTGAGTTTCATTTGATTCAATTAGCTATGTTTGTCTTCATTTGACTTTCATTTGATTCAATTAGCTTTGTTTGACTTCATTTTACTTTAATTTGATTCAATTTGCTTTGTTAAATGCATTCGAGTTTCATTTGATTCAATTAGTTATGTTTGACTTTAATTGACTTTCTTTTGATTCAATTAGCTTTGTTGAATGCATTTGAGTTTAATTTGATTCAATTAACTTTATTGACTTCATTTGAATTTTATTTGATTCAATTAGCTTTGTTTAATGCATTTGAGTTTCATTTGATTCAATTAGCTTTGTTGAATGCATTTGAGTTTCATTTGATTCTATTAGCTATGTTTGACTTCATTTGACTTTTATTTAATTCAATTAGCATTGTTTGACTTCATTTAATGTAATTAGATTCAATTTGGTTTGTCGAATGCATTTGAGTTTCATTTGATTCAATTAGCTATGTTTGACTTCAATTAACTTTCTTTTGATTCAATTAGCTTTGTTGAATGCATTTGAGTTTAATTTGATTCAATTAGCTTTATTGAATGCATTTGAGTTTCATTTGATACAATTAGCTTTGATTGACTTCATTTGACTTTATTGTGATTCAATTAGCTTTGTTGAATGCATTTGAGTTTCATTTGATTCAATTAGCTTTGTCGAACGCATTTGAGTTTCATTTGATTCAATTAGCTTTGTTGAATGCATTTGAATTTCATTTGATTCTATTAGCTATGTTTGACTTCATTTGACTTTTATTTGATTCAATTAGCTTTGTTTAATGCATTTGAGTTTCATTTGATTCAATTAGCTTTGTTGAATGCATTTGAGTTTCATTTGATTCTATTAGCTATGTTTGACTTCATTTGACTTTCATTTGATTCAATTAGCTTTGTTGGACTTCATTTTACATTAATTTAATTCAATTAACTTTGTTGAATGCATTTGAGTTTCATTTTATTCAATTGGCTTTATTTGAATTCATTTGACTTTCATTTGATTCAATTAGCTTTGTTGAATACATTTGAGTTTCATTTGATTCTATTAGCTATGTTTGACTTTATTTGACTTTCATTTGATTTAATTAGCTTGGTTTAACTTCATTTAACTTTAATTTGATTCAATTAGCTTTGTTAGACTTCAATTGACTTTTTTTTGATTCAATTAGCTTTGTTGAATGCATTTGAGTTTAATTTGATTCAATTAGCTTTATTGAATGCATTTGAGTTTCATTTGATTCAATTAGCTTTGTAGAATGCATTTGAGTTTCATTTGACTCAATTAGCTTTGTTGAATACAATTGAGTTTCATTTGATTCAATTAGCTTTGTTGAATGCATTCGAGTTTCATTTGATTCAATTAGTTATGTTTGACTTTAATTGACTTTCTTTTGATTCAATTAGCTTTGTTGAATGCATTTGAGTTTAATTTGATTCAATTAGCTTTATTGACTTCATTTGACTTTTATTTGATTCAATTAGCTTTGTTTAATGCATTTGAGTTTCATTTGATTCAATTAGCTTTGTTGAATGCATTTGAGTTTCTTTTGATTCTATTAGCTATGTTTGACTTCATTTGACTTCCATTTGATTTAATTAGATTTGTTTGACTTCATTTTACCTTAATTTGATTCAATTAGCTTTGTTGAATTCATTTGAGTTTCATTTGATTCAATTAGCTTTATTTATATTCATTTGACTTTCATTTGATACAATTAGCTTTGATTGACTTCATTTGACTTTATTGTGATTCAATTAGCTTTGTTGAATGCATTTGAGTTTCATTTGATTCAATTAGCTTTGTTGAATGCATTTGAGTTCCATTTCATTTTATTAGCTATGTTTGACTTCATTTGACTTTTATTTGATTCAATTAGCTTTGTTTAATGCATTTGAGTTTCATTTGATTCAATTAGCTTTGTTGAATGCATTTGAGTTTCATTTGATTCTATTAGCTATGTTTGACTTTATTTGACTTACATTTGATTCAATTAGATTTGTTTGACTTAATTTTACATTAATTTGATTCAATTAGCTTTGTTGAATTCATTTGAGTTTCATTTGATTCAATTAGCTTTATTTGAATTCATTTGACTTTCATTTGATACAATTAGCTTTGATTGACTTCATTTGACTTTATTGTGATTCAATTAGCTTTGTTGAATGCATTTGAGTTTCATTTGATTCAATTAGCTTTGTCGAACGCATTTGAGTTTCATTTGATTCAATAAGCTTTGTTGAATGCATTTGAGTTTCATTTGATTCTATTAGCTATGTTTGACTTCATTTGACTTTTATTTGATTCAATTAGCTTTGTTTAATGCATTTGAGTTTCATTTGATTCAATTAGCTTTGTTGAATGCATTTGAGTTTCATTTGATTCTATTAGCTATGTTTGACTTCATTTGACTTTCATTTGATTCAATTAGCTTTCTTTGGACTTCATTTTACTTTAATTTGATTCAATTAACTTTGTTGAATGTATTTGAGTTTCATTTTATTCAATTGGCTTTATTTGAATTCATTTGACTTTCATTTGATTCAATTAGCTTTGTTGAATGCATTTGAGTTTCATTTGATTCTATTAGCTATGTTTGACTTTATTTGACTTTCATTTGATTTAATTAGCTTGGTTTAACTTCATTTAAATTTAATTTGATTCAATTAGCTTTGTTTGACTTCACTTGACTTTCTTTTGATTCAATTAGCTTTGTTGAATGCATTTGAGTTTAATTTGATTCAATTAGCTTTATTGAATGCATTTGAGTTTCATTTGATTCAATTAGCTTTGTAGAATGCATTTGAGTTTCATTTGACTCAATTAGCTTTGTTGAATACAATTGAGTTTCATTTGATTCAATTAGCTATGTTTGTCTTCATTTGACTTTCATTTGATTCAATTAGCTTTGTTTGACTTCATTTTACTTTAATTTGATTCAATTTGCTTTGTTGAATGCATTCGAGTTTCATTTGATTCAATTAGTTATGTTTGACTTTAATTGACTTTCTTTTGATTCAATTAGCTTTGTTGAATGCATTTGAGTTTAATTTGATTCAATTAGCTTTATTGACTTCATTTGACTTTTATTTGATTCAATTAGCTTTGTTTAATGCATTTGAGTTTCATTTGATTCAATTAGCTTTGTTGAATGTATTTGAGTTTCTTTTGATTATATTAGCTATGTTTGACTTCATTTGACTTCCATTTGATTTAATTAGATTTGTTTGACTTTATTTTACCTTAATTTGATTCAATTAGCTTTGTTGAATTCATTTGAGTTTCATTTGATTCAATTAGCTTTATTTATATTCATTTGACTTTCATTTGATACAATTAGCTTTGATTGAATTCATTTGACTTTATTGTGATTCAATTAGCTTTGTTGAATGCATTTGAGTTTCATTTGATTCAATTAGCTTTGTTGAATGCATTTGAGTTCCATTTCATTTTATTAGCTATGTTTGACTTCATTTGACTTTTATTTGATTCAATTAGCTTTGTTTAATGCATTTGAGTTTCATTTGATTCAATTAGCTTTGTTGAATGCATTTGAGTTTCATTTGATTCTATTAGCTATGTTTGACTTTATTTGACTTCCATTTGATTCAATTAGATTTGTTTGACTTTATTTTACCTTAATTTGATTCAATTAGCTTTGTTGAATTCATTTGAGTTTCATTTGATTCAATTAGCTTTATTTGAATTTATTTGACTTTCATTTGATACAATTAGCTTTGATTGACTTCATTTTACTTTATTCTGATTCAATTAGCTTTGTTGAATGCATTTGAGTTTCATTTGATTCAATTAGCTTTGTCGAACGCATTTGAGTTTCATTTGTGAAGTGAAATCAGTTAGCTTTTTGATGCTCTCATTTTTGTAATAATTAATTAGGCTTAATTAGCAAGTTTAGTGTTAGTTGAGTTCTAAACATGCTTTACTTTCACTAATTATGTTTAGAAGTTGTTTTAAGTAGAAACTGTTTTGTACGTTTGGTCTGTGGCGCGGTAGAATCATTTTGATGATTCCGAACAAGTTACTTGGAATTTTCGAGTGATTCCAATTGCATTGGTTTACCAACATCTTGAAGTTTCATCCTACAAAAGTTGGTGAGATTTCATGAAGAAACGAAGTTGCAGTAGCCTTTCAATTGAGACGTCAATTCTGGATCAGTTTTGCGGTTTTGTAAAACCGAGTATATTTTGTTTAGTTTAAGTTGTAATATGGGACGAACCATGCTTGGGGACGTGAATCACCCTAGGGACGTGTGAAAGGGGTTCTTGGAGATATTTGTGGAGCTTGTGTTGCAAGCTAAGGGAAGCCTTCCACTTGGGTGTGGAAAACCGGCCCTCCTTCCCTTTTAGTCAACAAAACACACAACAACACTATTCCTCTTACACCTTGGTTGGAATTAGAGATATTTGTTGTTTATTGCTTTGTTTAATCTTTTAAGTACTTAGATCTTTTGGGATTGAATAGCTTGTAATATATATATGTGGTTCATCAATGGAAAATCAGATTTGGTTGTTAAACTTGAGCATTGTGCTTATTCGAACTTTTGGAGTGCAAACCCGAAATTTCCTCTTGTGATTAAGAAGTGATCTTAATCTTGAAATCCTTGAGTTAAGTGAGTTAAACTTAACCTAAGAGAGAGTTAGGATAATTAGTGAGTGAAGCTAATTGAATTACTCTCAAAACCCTCCTAAATCAGTTTCTAGGTGAGTGAAGCCTCTAATCAGATTTAGAACCCTTAAGTGGAAGTAAGTGAGTGAAGCTTATCAAGCTTAAGGAAACACAATTCTTTTAGTTTTAAGAGTGATTCTTTCGACTAAAAGTATATATCAATAGTTCGTTTGTTTCCGCTGTTAGTGGGTCTCCTAAACACACGTGAGAGGAGTCTCATTTCGCATCAAGTGGTATCAGAGCCCAGTCGATTCAACCGGAGCGTGAGAACGCGTCCCTGGGTATTTTTCAGTGTTCTTTGTTGTTTTGGAAAGCTAACATCCTAATATTTCTTGTGTCAAAATTTTGTGAGCATTGGAGTAGTAACGAGTTCACAGTGATCCAAAACTTTCAACGTTAAAAACTGGAACTTGGAAAACCAGTCAGTTTCTAAGGTATACTTTGAACGCCTTTTTCTCCTTTGTTCCAAGGGATTTTGAGGTAATTCTTGTTTTGAAACTGATTATTTTTCTGTCTAATTTTCACATATAAAATTTGAGAAATTATCAAGACTTTTTTATATTGATTTAAGCACGTTTTTGTTGATTGGTCTAAAACCGGACGTTTTGTACCAGTTTTGCTAAAATAAAAACTGCAATTTCTTGGCTTGGTATTTTCGTGTGAAATATTTGTAGAGTGCTCCTAACACATATATCTACATGCTAAAAAAATTTCACTTAATTTTGAGTTGTTTTATTTGGTTTTCGAACACAAACTTACAAGCAAAATTTCTGGGCAGTTTTCTGTCTATTTGAAATTTATGGATGTGAGTGGCTTTTCACCTGAGTTCTTAAAGGCCTATCAAAGAATTGAAAGGGCAAAACAAGTAATGGATGGTCTTAGACGTCCACCAACTTTTGAAGAAAGATTTCAAAAGGCTAAAGAGGAGATTGAGTTGTTGATTGAACAACGAAAAGAAAAAAAACATGAGGAAACATCGAGAGATATAATTCTTGTTGATGACGAGCCCACAGAAAAGGTTCCAGAATTTGTTCTTGATGAAGAAGGAGAAAAGACTAAATCTTTTTCAAATTTGGACAATAAAGATTTGATCTTGGAGGTTCCAATCTTTGAAGAACGATTACCTATCTCATGTTTTCCATCTGATTTGTTCAAGAAACATAAACTATTGCATGAACTAGTTAATGTCTATGTTCATAATGGTTCAAATTTTCGAGACATTGCGTTGTTTGTTCAAGGTCGCTTAAATCTTTGCTCGGTCTTTGACTTATTGCAGTTGCTAATCTTGTTAATGATCATTCGATTAATATGGATGATTTCTTGGTTAGTGATCTTGGTGCCTTGATTTGATCAAAACTTGAGGACAAGTTTTTTTGAAGAAAGAGAGAATGAAGTGAAATCAGTTAGCTTTTTGATGCTCTCATTTTTGTAATAATTAATTAGGCTTAATTAGCAAGTTTAGTGTTAGTTGAGTTCTAAACATGCTTTACTTTCACTAATTATGTTTAGAAGTTGTTTTAAGTAGAAACTGTTTTGTACGTTTGGTCTGTGGCGCGGTAGAATCATTTTGATGATTCCGAACAAGTTACTTGGAATTTTCGAGTGATTCCAATTGCATTGGTTTACCAACATCTTGAAGTTTCATCCTACAAAATTTGGTGAGATTTCATGAAGAAACGAAGTTGCAGTAGCCTTTCAATTGAGACGTCAATTCTGGATCAGTTTTGCGGTTTTGTAAAACCGAGTATATTTTGTTTAGTTTAAGTTGTAATATGGGACGAACCATGCTTGGGGACGTGAATCACCCTAGGGACGTGTGAAAGGGGTTCTTGGAGATATTTGTGGAGCTTGTGTTGCAAGCTAAGGGAAGCCTTCCACTTGGGTGTGGAAAACCGGCCCTCCTTCCCTTTTAGTCAACAAAACACACAACAACACTATTCCTCTTACACCTTGGTTGGAATTAGAGATATTTGTTGTTTATTGCTTTGTTTAATCTTTTAAGTACTTAGATCTTTTGGGATTGAATAGCTTGTAATATATATATGTGGTTCATCAATGGAAAATCAGATTTGGTTGTTAAACTTGAGCATTGTGCTTATTCGAACTTTTGGAGTGCAAACCCGAAATTTCCTCTTGTGATTAAGAAGTGATCTTAATCTTGAAATCCTTGAGTTAAGTGAGTTAAACTTAACCTAAGAGAGAGTTAGGATAATTAGTGAGTGAAGCTAATTGAATTACTCTCAAAACCCTCCTAAATCAGTTTCTAGGTGAGTGAAGCCTCTAATCAGATTTAGAACCCTTAAGTGGAAGTAAGTGAGTGAAGCTTATCAAGCTTAAGTAAACACAATTCTTTTAGTTTTAAGAGTGATTCTTTCGACTAAAAGTATATATCAATAGTTCGTTTGTTTCCGCTGTTAGTGGGTCTCCTAAACACACGTAAGAGGAGTCTCATTTTACCTTAATTTGATTCAATTAACTTTGTTGAATTCATTTCAGTTTCATTTGATTCAATTAGCTTTATTTGAATTCATTTGACTTTCATTTGATACAATTAGCTTTGATTGACTTCATTTGACTTTATTGTGATTCAATTAGCTTTGTTGAATGCATTTGAGTTTCATTTGATTCAATTAGCTTTGTCGAACGCATTTGAGTTTCATTTGATTCAATTAGCTTTGTTGAATGCATTTGAGTTTCATTTTATTCTATTAGCTATGTTTGACTTCATTTGACTTTTATTTGATTCAATTAGCTTTGTTTAATGCATTTGAGTTTCATTTGATTCAATTAGCTTTCTTGAATGCATTTGAGTTTCATTTGATTCTATTAGCTATGTTTGACTTCATTTGACTTTCATTTGATTCAATTAGCTTTGCTGGACTTCATTTTACTTTAATTTGATTCAATTAACTTTGTTGAATGCATTTGAGTTTCATTTTATTCAATTGGCATTATTTGAATTCATTTGACTTTCATTTGATTCAATTAGCTTTGTTGAATACATTTGAGTTTCATTTGATTCTATTAGCTATGTTTGACTTTATTTGACTTTCATTTGATTTAATTAGCTTGGTTTAACTTCATTTAACTTTAATTTGATTCAATTAGCTTTGTTAGACTTCAATTGACTTTCTTTTGATTCAATTAGCTTTGTTGAATGCATTTGAGTTTAATTTGATTCAATTAGCTTTATTGAATGCATTTGAGTTTCATTTGATTCAATTAGCTTTGTAGAATGCATTTGAGTTTCATTTGACTATTAGCTTTGTTGAATACAATTGAGTTTCATTTGATTCAATTAGCTATGTTTGTCTTCATTTGACTTTCATTTGATTCAATTAGCTTTGTTTGACTTCATTTTACTTTAATTTGATTCAATTTGCTTTGTTGAATGCATTCGAGTTTCATTTGTTTCAATTAGTTATGTTTGATTTTAAATGACTTTCTTTTGATTCAATTAGCTTTGTTGAATGCATTTGAGTTTAATTTGATTCAATTAGCTTTATTGACTTCATTTGACTTTTATTTGATTCAATTAGCTTTGTTTAATGCATTTGAGTTTCATTTGATTCAATTAGCTTTGTTGAATGCATTTGAGTTTCTTTTGATTCTATTAGCTATGTTTGACTTTATTTGACTTTCATTTGATTTAATTAGCTTGGTTTGACTTCATTTAACTTTAATTTGATTCAATTAGCTTTGTTTGACTTCAATTGACTTTCTTTTGATTCAATTAGCTTTGTTGAATGCATTTGATTTTAATTTGATTCAATTAGCTTTATTGAATGCATTTGAGTTTCATTTGATTCAATTAGCTTTGTAGAATGCATTTGAGTTTCATTTGACTCAATTAGCTTTGTTGAATACAATTGAGTTTCATTTGATTCAATTAGCTATGTTTGTCTTCATTAGACTTTCATTTCATTCAATTAGCTTTGTTTGACTTCATTTTACTTTAATTGGATTCAATTTGCTTTGTTGAATGTATTCGAGATTCATTTGATTCAATTAGCTATGTTTGACTTTATTTGACTTTCATTTGATTCAATTAGCTTTGTTTGACTTTATTTTACTTTAATTTGATTCAATTAGCTTTGGAGAATGCATTTGAGTTTCATTTGACTCAATGATACGAAAACGTATATGAAAATGTAACCTAAGCTCGATAAGCTTTACCCACTTATTTATGCTTAAGGATTCTAAATCGGTTTTGAAGTTTATCTTACTTAGAAACTGATTTAGGAGGTTTTTGAGAGTGGATTTAATTAGTTTAAACTCACTAATTATATTAACTCTCTCTTAAATTAAGTTTAACTCACTTAACTCAAGGGTTTCGAAATTAAGATCACTTCTTAATCACAAGAGGAATTTCGGATTTTTCAATCTCCAAAAATACCGAATAAACACAAAGTTTAAATCAAAACTAAAACTGATTTTTCATTACTTCATCCATTACATATATCAAGTATAAGCTAAAGAAGGCTTAAAACATTAGCCATAAATATCTAAGCACCAAAGTAATTAAACAAAGCAATTAAACAACAAATATCTCTTAATCCAACAAGGATGTAAGGAGGAATAGTGTTGTTGTGTGTTTTGTTGACTTTGGGGCAAGGTGGGACGGTTTTCATCACCAAGTGGGGGGGCTTGTCTTAGCTTGCAAGGAAAGCTTCAAGATATCTTCAAGAACCCCTTTTCACACGTCCCAAGTATGGTTCGCAACCCCAAGCATGGTTCGACCAATTTACACTTACGCTAAACAAAATAATTCGGGTTTACAAAAACCGAAAATTACAAAAACGTTAATTAAACTAACTAGCTTAATTAACTTCCTTTCCTTCGTTGCTCAACATGATTAAACTAGTACTAATCTTTAAACCGTGAATCTCTCCTTTATTGTGATTGAGATTAGTACTTACTAGAATTTCGGAATTAGCAACTGATTTCGTATCATCCTCTCCTTCATCAAAAGGAATTGTCCTCAATTCTTGCACATCTTCATCTTCTAAATAGGGGGATAAGTCCCCTACGTTGAATGTTGCTGCCACGCCATAGTCTCCGGGAAGGTCTATCTTGTAAGCATTGTCTCCATAACGTTCAAGAGCCTTGAAAGGTCCTTCAGCTCGGGGCATGAGTTTATGCTTTCTTTTACTTGGAAACCTCTCCTTCCTCAAGTGAATCCACACCAAATCTTCCGGAGCAAACAACCTCGGTTTCCGACTTTTGTTTGCTTTCTTTTTGTATATCTCATTTGTCTTCTCGATATTGGTGCGTATTTCTTTGTGAACTTTCACCATTGTTTCAGCTTGTTGCCTAGCATCTCCATGGACATAAGAGTCTTTAGGCAACGAAATAAGATCAATAGGTACATACGGATTTACCCCATATACCACTTCGAACGGTGAATGTTTTGTTGCAAAAGTTGGAGTTCTATTGTAAGCAAACTCCGCATGGCATAACTTGACATCCCAATCCTTTCCCGTCTTGCTCACTAAGCCCCTTAACAAGGTGCCTAGAGTTCGATTGGTCACTTCGGTTTGACCATCTGTTTGGGGGTGATGTGAAGTACTAAACAAAGCAACTTAGTACCCATCATCCTCCATAGGGACCTCCAAAAATGACTCAAAAACTTACTATCTCGATCCGAGACAATAGTTCTTGGCACTCCATGCAAGCGAACAATTTCCCTGAAATATAAACAAGAAACATTAATAGCATCTTCCGTTTTGTGACAAGGCACGAAGTGTGCCATTTTTGAGAAACGGTCCACTATCACCATGACCGAATCCTTCCCTCTTTGTGTCCTAGGAAGAGCCACAATGAAATCCATACCGACATCCTCCCATGGTCTCTCGGTGTTGGTAAAGGAGTGTACAACCCCTTATGGAACGTGCTTTTAGCCCTTTGACAAACACCACAACGAGCCAAAACAAGCATGTACTTCTTTGATCATATGAGGCCACGAAAAATGTTCTTGTAACAACTCCATAGTCTTGCTAACGCCAAAATGGCCAGCTAACCCACCTCCATGAGCTTCTCTAATTAGCAAATCACGAACGGGACATTTAGGAACACAAAGTTTGTTCCCTTTAAACAAAAACCCTTCCATTTGATGATAATGGTCTTTTGGACCATCCTTGGTAGCCACGAACAGGTCACGTGTCTCCTCATCAAGAACATAGAATTCCTTAATCAACTCAAACCCAAGTACCTTGGAATCCACCATGTTAAGCAATACGTGTCTCCGTGATAAAGCATCGCCTACAATGTTGGCTTTTTTAGGCCTTATACTTGGCAACAAAATTGAAAGATTGTAAGAATTCTACCCATTTAGCATGACGAGCACTAAGCTTATGTTGGCCATGAATATATTTCAACGATTCATGATCAGAGTGGAGAACAAAAGCTTGTGGTCGCAAATAGTGACTCCAATGATTAAGAGCTCTAACCATGGCATAAAACTCTTTATCATACGTGGAATAATTCAACTTGGCCTGATTTAGTTTCTCGCTAAAATAAGCAATAGGTTTGCCACATTGAATTAAAACAGCCCCAATACCCGTTCCACTTGCATCACACTCAACTTCAAATGGTTTTGCAAAATCGTGTAAAGCTAGGATAGGCGTTTTACACATTTTCTCCTTTACAAGTTCAAACGCCTTTTGAGCTGCGTCACTCCATACAAATTTTCCATGTTTAGTGCATTCAGTTATAGGAGCTAATAACGTGCTGAAATTATTTATAAACCTCCTATAAAAAGAAGCTAAACCATGAAAAGATCTCACCTCGGTGATAGTTGTGGGAACCGGCCAAGAAGAAATTGCTTCTACTTTGGATGGATCCACCTTCACCCCTTCATCAGAAATGATGAAACCAAGGAAGCCAATCTCCCTTTGCATAAACGTGCACTTTTCAAGCTTTCCATACGGTTTTTGCTCTTTTAGAACTTCGAACAATTGTTGCAAATGATCTAAATGATCCTCCTTGTTAGCACTATAGACAAGAATATCATCCAAATACACAACCACGAACTTTCCCAAAAACGGCCTAAGTACTTCATTCATCAATCTCATGAACGTACTAGGGGCATTTGTGAGACCAAATGGCATAACCAGCCATTCTTACAACCCATACTTCGTTTTGAAAGCCGTCTTCCACTCATCTCCCTCTCTCATGCATATTTGGTGGTATCCACTTCTCAAATCAATTTTCGAAAACAAATTGGATCCACTTAACTCATCTAACATGTCATCCGACCTAGGGATGGGAAATCTCGTATTTGATGGTTATATTGTTCACAACACGGCTATCAATACACATCCTCCATGTTCCGTCTTTTTTTGGCACAAGTAAAGCCGGAACAAAGACATGGACTTTTACTCTCTCTCACGTAGCCTTTCTTCATCAATTCACCGATTTGGCTTTGTAACTCCTCACTTTCTTTGGGATTGCATCTATAGGAAGGTTTATTTGGGAGTGGTGCTCCGGGAATGAGATCAATTTGATGCTCAATTCCATGTTTAGGGGTAGGCCATTTGGTAGGTCATTAGGAAACACGTCTCCAAATCCCTCCAATAACTCCCTCAAATTTGAATCTTCAACTTCCATTCCCTCGTTCACCTCCTTAGCAACTAGAACATACACGACCCGATTTGTTCCCAACTCCCTCTCGAATCTTTTTCTCCCTAAAAACACACTACCACTCACGAGGTTCTTTTTTTGCTTAGGTGTTGTGTCTCGTATTTTTGAAGGGGGCAATGGTAATAAGGTTTTGGTTTTGCCATTCTTGTTTACCTTATACACATTCGAACAACCATCATGCATTACTTTTCGATCAAATTGCCACGGTCTACCAAGTAGAATATGGCACGCAGTCATAGGAATTACATCACATAGAATTTCATCTTCATAATTTCCAATGGAAAACGTGATTAAAACTCTATTCTTCACCCTTACTTCACTATCATCATCTAACCATTTCAGTTTATAAGGATGTGGATGTTTAGTAGTAGGTAATGCTAACTTCTCTACAAGTTCAGTTGAAGCTACATTTGTACAACTACCACCATCAATGATTAACGTACATAGCTTCTTATTCACTAAGCATTTCGAATGAAAAATGGTTTCTCTTTGTTCCTCATTTTCAGCCACGACATTAGAGTACAAGGATCTCCTAAGAACCAACATTTCACCCTCCATTTTCGGATTACACACGTCCTCATCACTTTCGTTACCTAAATCGATTTATCATGTTGCTTTTCTAAGAGGTATATCCTCTCCAATTCGTCTATCTCCTCTATGTCCCTTATAGTCATGACTCTTTTCGTAGGACAAGTCGATTGGTAATGACCATAACCTTGACACTTAAAACATTTAACTTTAAAAGCCTTATCATCTACCACTTTCTCCTTCTCTTTCGGAATGAAATCTCGATTTTTTGTTCTTCTCAAAGTTGCTAGTACTAGTATTAGCTTTAAAAGTACTAAATGGCTTTGAATAAGACTTACTTGTTGTTGCTTTCTTCTTTTGGCTGTCAATTTTGAGAGCCACTTTGCAAGCCTCATCGAAAGAAAGGTATGGGTATACCTCCACCTTCTCACGCACATCCTCATTTAGGCCTCCCAAAAATCTCGCCCAATTTTTGCTCCTCCATTTCTTCTATTTCACAAACAATGGAAAGTTTTTCGAATTCCTTGATGTACTCATCCATGGACGTGGTGCCTTGTTTGAGTGTGGACCATCTAACATACTGATTTTGCTTGTAGTTAGTTGGAACAAAACGCTTCCTTAATTGCTTCTTCAATTTCTCCCAAGTAGCAATCTTGGATTTGTTCTCCTTTACCCTTTGCCTCTTCAAGCCTTCTAACCAAATGGATGCATATTTGGTTAGTTTCAAAACAGCAACCTTGTATTTCTTATCATTCGGAGTGTCTTTGTAATCAAAAAAACGCTCCAAAGAACGTTCCCATTCAATGTATAATTCCGGATCACTAGCTCCGTCAAAATCTGGAACTTCAATTTTTAAACCCCTATCATCAGCCCTAGAACTCCTTTCTTCCTCATTGGGTTTCTTCTTAAACAATTCTAAGGTTATCTTTGCCATCATGTCGTGTAATGCTTCGTTTTGCTTAGCTAGTGCTTCTAGCATCGCATCTCTTCTAGCATTATCATCTATTTCCTCGTCCATTTCAGAACTTAGCTCTTGATACCACTTGATACGAAAACGTATATGAAAATGTAACCTAAGCTCGATAAGCTTTACCCACTTATTTATGCTTAAGGATTCTAAATCGGTTTTGAAGTTTATCTTACTTAGAAACTGATTTAGGAGGTTTTTGAGAGTGGATTTAATTAGTTTAAACTCACTAATTATATTAACTCTCTCTTAAATTAAGTTTAACTCACTTAACTCAAGGGTTTCGAAATTAAGATCACTTCTTAATCACAAGAGGAATTTCGGATTTTTCAATCTCCAAAAATACCGAATAAACACAAAGTTTAAATCAAAACTAAAACTGATTTTTCATTACTTCATCCATTACATATATCAAGTATAAGCTAAAGAAGGCTTAAAACATTAGCCATAAATATCTAAGCACCAAAGTAATTAAACAAAGCAATTAAACAACAAATATCTCTTAATCCAACAAGGATGTAAGGAGGAATAGTGTTGTTGTGTGTTTTGTTGACTTTGGGGCAAGGTGGGACGGTTTTCATCACCAAGTGGGGGGGGCTTGTCTTAGCTTGCAAGGAAAGCTTCAAGATATCTTCAAGAACCCCTTTTCACACGTCCCAAGTATGGTTCGCAACCCCAAGCATGGTTCGACCAATTTACACTTACGCTAAACAAAATAATTCCGGGTTTACAAAAACCGAAAATTACAAAAACGTTAATTAAACTAACTAGCTTAATTAACTTCCTTTCCTTCGTTGCTCAACATGATTAAACTAGTACTAATCTTTAAACCGTGAATCTCTCCTTTATTGTGATTGAGATTAGTACTTACTAGAATTTCGGAATTAGCAACTGATTTCGTATCATCCTCTCCTTCTTCAAAAGGAATTGTCCTCAATTCTTGCACATCTTCATCTTCTAAATAGGGGGATAAGTCCCCTACGTTGAATGTTCTTTGCCACGCCATAGTCTCCGGGAAGGTCTATCTTGTAAGCATTGTCTCCATAACGTTCAAGAACCTTGAAAGGTCCTTCACTCGGGGCATGAGTTTATGCTTTCTTTTACTTGGAAACCTCTCCTTCCTCAAGTGAATCCACACCAAATCTTCCGGAGCAAACAACCTCGGTTTCCGACTTTTGTTTGCTTTCTTTTGTACATCTCATTTGTCTTCTCGATATTGGTGCGTATTTCTTTGTGAACTTTCACCATTGTTTCAGCTTGTTGCCTAGCATCTCCATGGACATAAGAGTCTTTAGGCAACGAAATAAGATCAATAGGTACATACGGATTTACCCCATATACCACTTCGGACGGTGAATGTTTTGTTGCAAAAGTTGGAGTTCTATTGTAAGCAAACTCCGCATGGCATAACTTGACATCCCAATCCTTTCCCGTCTTGCTCACTAAGCCCCTTAACAAGGTGCCTAGAGTTCGATTGGTCACTTCGGTTTGACCATCTGTTTGGGGGTGATGTGAAGTACTAAACAAAGAACTTAGTACCCATCATCCTCCATAGGGACCTCCAAAAATGACTCAAAAACTTACTATCTCGATCCGAGACAATAGTTCTTGGCACTCCATGCAAGCGAACAATTTCCCTGAAATATAAACAAGAAACATTAATAGCATCTTCCGTTTTGTGACAAGGCACGAAGTGTGCCATTTTTGAGAAACGGTCCACTATCACCATGACCGAATCCTTCCCTCTTTGTGTCCTAGGAAGAGCCACAATGAAATCCATACCGACATCCTCCCATGGTCTCTCGGTGTTGGTAAAGGAGTGTACAACCCCTTATGGAACGTGCTTTTAGCCCTTTGACAAACACCACAACGAGCCAAAACAAAGATGTACTTCTTTGATCATATGAGGCCACGAAAAATGTTCTTGTAACAACTCCATAGTCTTGCTAACGCCAAAATGGCCAGCTAACCCACCTCCATGAGCTTCTCTAATTAGCAAATCACGAACGGGACATTTAGGAACACAAAGTTTGTTCCCTTTAAACAAAAACCCTTCCATTTGATGATAATGGTCTTTTGGACCATCCTTGGTAGCCACGAACAGGTCACGTGTCTCCTCATCAAGAACATAGAATTCCTTAATCAACTCAAACCCAAGTACCTTGGAATCCACCATGTTAAGCAATACGTGTCTCCGTGATAAAGCATCAGCTACAATGTTGGCTTTTCCGGCCTTATACTTGGCAACAAAATTGAAAGATTGTAAGAATTCTACCCATTTAGCATGACGAGCACTAAGCTTATGTTGGCCATGAATATATTTCAACGATTCATGATCAGAGTGGAGAACAAAAGCTTGTGGTCGCAAATAGTGACTCCAATGATTAAGAGCTCTAACCATGGCATAAAACTCTTTATCATACGTGGAATAATTCAACTTGGCCTGATTTAGTTTCTCGCTAAAATAAGCAATAGGTTTGCCACATTGAATTAAAACAGCCCCAATACCCGTTCCACTTGCATCACACTCAACTTCAAATGGTTTTGCAAAATCAGGTAAAGCTAGGATAGGCGTTTTACACATTTTCTCCTTTACAAGTTCAAACGCCTTTTGAGCTGCGTCACTCCATACAAATTTTCCATGTTTAGTGCATTCAGTTATAGGAGCTAATAACGTGCTGAAATTATTTATAAACCTCCTATAAAAAGAAGCTAAACCATGAAAAGATCTCACCTCGGTGATAGTTGTGGGAACCGGCCAAGAAGAAATTGCTTCTACTTTGGATGGATCCACCTTCACCCCTTCATCAGAAATGATGAAACCAAGGAAGCCAATCTCCCTTTGCATAAACGTGCACTTTTCAAGCTTTCCATACGGTTTTGCTCTTTTAGAACTTCGAACAATTGTTGCAAATGATCTAAATGATCCTCCTTGTTAGCACTATAGACAAGAATATCATCCAAATACACAACCACGAACTTTCCCAAAAACGGCCTAAGTACTTCATTCATCAATCTCATGAACGTACTAGGGGCATTTGTGAGACCAAATGGCATAACCAGCCATTCTTACAACCCATACTTCGTTTTGAAAGCCGTCTTCCACTCATCTCCCTCTCTCATGCATATTTGGTGGTATCCACTTCTCAAATCAATTTTCGAAAACAAATTGGATCCACTTAACTCATCTAACATGTCATCTAACCTAGGGATGGGAAATCGTATTTGATGGTTATATTGTTCACAAGCACGGCTATCAATACACATCCTCCATGTTCCGTCTTTTTTTGGCACAAGTAAAGCGGAACAAAGACATGGACTTTTACTCTCTCTCACGTAGCCTTTCTTCATCAATTCACTGATTTGGCTTTGTAACTCCTCACTTTCTTTGGGATTGCATCTATAGGAAGGTTTATTTGGGAGTGGTGCTCCGGGAATGAGATCAATTTGATGCTCAATTCCATGTTTAGGGGGTAGGCCATTTGGTAGGTCATTAGGAAACACGTCTCCAAATCCCTCCAATAACTCCCTCAAATTTGAATCTTCAACTTCCATTCCCTCGTTCACCTCCTTAGCAACTAGAACATACACGACCCGATTTGTTCCCAACTCCCTCTCGAATCTTTTTCTCCCTAAAAACACACTACCACTCACGAGGTTCTTTTTTTGCTTAGGTGTTGTGTCTCGTATTTTTGAAGGGGGCAATGGTAATAAGGTTTTGGTTTTGCCATTCTTGTTTACCTTATACACATTCGAACAACCATCATGCATTACTTTTCGATCAAATTGCCACGGTCTACCAAGTAGAATATGGCACGCAAGTCATAGGAATTACATCACATAGAATTTCATCTTCATAATTTCCAATGGAAAACGTGATTAAAACTCTATTCTTCACCCTTACTTCACTATCATCATCTAACCATTTCGGTTTATAAGGATGTGGATGTTTAGTAGTAGGTAATGCTAACTTCTCTACAAGTTCAGTTGAAGCTACATTTGTACAACTACCACCATCAATGATTAACGTACATAGCTTCTTATTCACTAAGCATTTCGAATAAAAAATGGTTTCTCTTTGTTCCTCATTTTCAGCCACGACATTAGAGTACAAGGATCTCCTAAGAACCAACATTTCACCCTCCATTTCGGATTACACACGTCCTCATCACTTTCGTTACCTAAATCGGATTTATCATGTTGCTTTTCTAAGAGGTATATCCTCTCCAATTCGTCTATCTCCTCTATGTCCCTTATAGTCATGACTCTTTTCGTAGGACAAGTCGATTGGTAATGACCATAACCTTGACACTTAAAACATTTAACTTTAAAAGCCTTATCATCTACCACTTTCTCCTTCTCTTTCGGAATGAAATCGATTTTTTGTTCTTCTCAAAGTTGCTAGTACTAGTATTAGCTTTAAAAGTACTAAATGGCTTTGAATAAGACTTACTTGTTGTTTCTTTCTTCTTTTGGCTGTCAATTTTGAGAGCCACTTTGCAAGCCTCATCGAAAGAAAGGTATGGGTATACCTCCACCTTCTCACGCACATCCTCATTTAGGCCTCCCAAAAATTCGCCCAATTTTTGCTCCTCCATTTCTTCTATTTCACAAACAATGGAAAGTTTTTCGAATTCCTTGATGTACTCATCCATGGACGTGGTGCCTTGTTTGAGTGTGGACCATCTAACATACCGATTTTGCTTGTAGTTAGTTGGAACAAAACGCTTCCTTAATTGCTTCTTCAATTTCTCCCAAGTAGCAATCTTGGATTTGTTCTCCTTTACCCTTTGCCTCTTCAAGCCTTCTAACCAAATGGATGCATATTTGGTTAGTTTCAAAACAGCAACCTTGTATTTCTTATCATTCGGAGTGTCTTTGTAATCAAAAAACGCTCCAAAGAACGTTCCCATTCAATGTATAATTCCGGATCACTAGCTCCGTCAAAATCCGGAACTTCAATTTTTAAACCCCTATCATCGGCCCTAGAACTCCTTTCTTCCTCATTGGGTTTCTTCTTAAACAATTATAAGGTTATCTTTGCCATCATGTCGTGTAATGCTTCGTTTTGCTTAGCTAGTGCTTCTAGCATCGCATCTCTTCTAGCATTATCATCTATTTCCTCGTCCATTTCAGAACTTAGCTCTTGATACCACTTGATACGAAAACGTATATGAAAATGTAACCTAAGCTCGATAAGCTTTACCCACTTATTTATGCTTAAGGATTCTAAATCGGTTTTGAAGTTTATCTTACTTAGAAACTAATTTAGGAGGTTTTTGAGAGTGGATTTAATTAGTTTAAACTCACTAATTATATTAACTCTCTCTTAAATTAAGTTTAACTCACTTAACTCAAGGGTTTCGAAATTAAGATCACTTCTTAATCACAAGAGGAATTTCGGATTTTTCAATCTCCAAAAATACCGAATAAACACAAAGTTTAAATCAAAACTAAAACTGATTTTTCATTACTTCATCCATTACATATATCAAGTACAAGCTAAAGAAGGTTTAAAACATTAGCCATAAATATCTAAGCACCAAAGTAATTAAACAAAGCAATTAAACAACAAATATCTCTTAATCCAACAAGGATGTAAGGAGGAATAGTGTTGTTGTGTGTTTTGTTGACTTTGGGGCAAGGTGGGACGGTTTTCATCACCAAGTGGGGGGGCTTGTCTTAGCTTGCAAGGAAAGCTTCAAGATATCTTCAAGAACCCCTTTTCACACGTCCCAAGTATGGTTCGCAACCCCAAGCATGGTTCGACCAATAAACACTTACGCTAAACAAAATAATTCCGGGTTTACAAAAACCGAAAATTACAAAAACGTTAATTAAACTAACTAGCTTAATTAACTTCCTTTCCTTCGTTGCTCAACATGATTAAACTAGTACTAATCTTTAAACCGTGAATCTCTCCTTTATTGTGATTGAGATTAGTACTTAGTAGAATTTCGGAATTAGCAACTGATTTCGTATCACTCAATAAGCTTTGTTGAATACATTTGAGTTTCATTTGATTCTATTAGCAATGTTTGACTTCATTTGACTTTAATTTGAATAAAATAGCTTTATTGAATGCATTTGAGTTTCACTTGACTCAATAAGTTTTGTTTGACTTCATTTGACTTTAAATTGATTCAATTAGCTTTGTAGAATGTATTTGAGTTTCATTTGACTCAATTAGCTTTGTTGGATACATTTGAGTTTAATTTTGATTCTACTCCCTCCGTCCCTAAATAGAGTGCCCATTTCTTTTGGGCACAAGTATTAAGAAGAAATCATGTATAGGACCTTAGTTGTATTAAGTCATAATTTAATATAGAAGTTGGTACCTTTTTATGAATTGTTTAATTAGGAGAGAGAATGTGGGCCATATGGGAAAATGGGTGATATTATAAAAGTTGAGGGCACAATAATATTTTAATTGGTGGACCCATACCAAATAAGGAAATGGAAAATCTATTTGGGACAAACAAAAATGGAAAAATGAGCACTCTATATAGGGACGGAGGGAGTATTAGCTATGTTTGACTTCATTTGACTTTCATTTGATTCAATTAGCTTTGTTTGACTTCATTTTACTTTAATTTGATTCAATTTATTTTGTTGAATGCATTTGAGTTTCATTTGATTAAATTAGTTATGTTTGACTTCAATTGAATTTTTTTTAATTCAATTAGCTTTGTTGAATGCATTTGAGTTTAATTTGTTTCAATTAGCTTTATTGAATGCATTTGAGTTTCATTTGATTCAATTAACTTTGTAGAATGCATTTAAGTTTCATTTGACTCAATTAGTTTTGTTGAACACAATTGAGTTTCATTTGATTCAATTAGCTATGTTTGTCTTCATTTGACTTTCATTTGATTCAATTAGCTTTGTTTGACTTCATTTTACTTTAATTTGATTCAATTTGCTTTGTTAAATGCATTCGAGTTTCATTTGATTCAATTAGTTATGTTTGACTTTAATTGACTTTCTTTTGATTCAATTAGCTTTGTTGAATGCATTTGAGTTTAATTTGATTCAATTAACTTTATTGACTTCATTTGAATTTTATTTGATTCAATTAGCTTTGTTTAATGCATTTGAGTTTCATTTGATTCAATTAGCTTTGTTGAATGCATTTGAGTTTCATTTGATTCTATTAGCTATGTTTGACTTCATTTGACTTCCATTTGATTCAATTAGATTTGTTTGACTTCATTTTACCTTAATTTGATTCAATTAGCTTTGTTGAATTCATTTGAGTTTCATTTGATTCAATTAGCTTTATTTGAATTCATTTGACTTTCATTTGATACAATTAGCTTTGATTGACTTCATTTGACTTTATTGTGATTCAATTTGCTTTGTTGAATGCATTTGAGTTTTATTTGATTTAATTAGCTTTGTTGAATGCATTTGAGTTCCATTTCTTTTTATTAGCTATGTTTGACTTCATTTGACTTTTATTTGATTCAATTAGCTTTGTTTAATGCATTTGAGTTTCATTTGATTCAATTAGCTTTGTTGAATGCATTTGAGTTTCATTTGATTCAATTAGATTTGTTTGACTTCATTTTACCTTAATTTGATTCAATTAGCTTTGTTGAATTCATTTGAGTTTCATTTGATTCAATTAGCTTTATTTGAATTCATTTGACTTTCATTTGATTCAATTAGCTTTGTTGTATGCATTTGAGTTTCATTTGATTCTATTAGCTATGTTTGACTTTATTTGACTTTCATTTGATTTAATTAGCTTGGTTTGACTTCATTTAACTTTAATTTGATTCAATTAGCTTTGTTTGACTTCAATTGACTTCCTTTTGATTCAATTAGCTTTGTTGAATGCATTTGAGTTTAATTTGATTCAATTAGCTTTATTGAATGCATTTGAGTTTCATTTGATTCAATTAGCTTTGTAGAATGCATTTGAGTTTCATTTGACTCAATTAGCTTTGTTGAATACAATTGAGTTTCATTTGATTCAAATAGCTATGTTTCTCTTCATTAGACTTTCATTTCATTCAATTATCTTTATTTGACTTTATTTTACTTTAATTTGATTCAATTTGCTTTGTTGAATATATTCGAGATTCATTTGATTCAATTAGCTATGTTTGACTTTAATTGACTTTCTTTTAATTCAATTAGCTTTGTTGAATGCATTTGAGTTTCATTTGATTCAATTAGCTTTATTTGAATTCATTTGACTTTCATTTGATACAATTAGTATTGATTGACTTCATTTGACTTTAATGTGATTCAATTAGCTTTGTTGAATGCATTTGAGTTTCATTAGATTCAATTAGCTTTGTCGAATGTATTCGAGATTCATTTGATTCAATTAGCTATGTTTGACTTTAATTGACTTTCTTTTGATTCAATTAGTTTGGTTGAATGCATTAGATTTTCATTTGATTCATTTAGCTATGTTTGACTTTATTTGACTTTCATTTGATTCAATTAGCTTTGTTTGACTTTATTTTACTTTAATTTGATTCAATTAGCTTTGGAGAATGCATTTGAGTTTCATTTGACTCAATTATCTTTGTTGAATACCTTTGAGTTTCATTTGATTCTATTAGCAATGTTTGACTTTATTTGACTTTAATTTGAATAAAATAGCTTTATTGAATGCATTTGAGTTTCACTTGACTCAAAAAGTTTTGTTTGACTTCATTTGACTATAATTGGATTCAATTAGCTTTGTAGAATATATTTGAGATTCATTTGACTCAATTAGCTTTGCTGAATACATTTGAGTTTCATTTGATTCTACTCCCTCCGTCCCTAAATAGAGTGCCCATTTCTTTTGGGCTCAAGTATTAAGAAGAAATCATGTATAGGACCTTAGTTGTATTAATTCATAATTTAATATAGAATTTGGTACACTTTTTATGAATTGTTTAATTAGGAGAGAGAATGTGGGCCATATGGAAAAATGGGTGATATTATAAAAGTTGAGAGCAAAATAATATTTTAATTGGTGGACCCATACCAAATAAGGAAATGGAAAATCAATTTGGGACAAACAAAAATGGAAAAATGGGCACTCTATATAGGGACGGAGGGAGTATTGGCTATGTTTGACTTCATTGACTTTCATTTGATTCAATTAGCTTTGTTTGACTTCATTTTACTTTAATTTGATTCAATTTATTTTGTTGAATGCATTTGAGTTTCATTTGATTCAATTAGCTATGTTTGACTTCAATTGAATTTTTTATTAATTCAATTAGCTTTGTTTAATGCATTTGAGTTTAATTTGTTTCAATTAGCTTTATTGAATGCATTTGAGTTTCATTTGATTCAATTAACTTTGTAGAATGTATTTGAGTTTCATTTGACTCTATTAGCTTTGTTGAATACAATTGAGTTTCATTTGATTCAATTAGCTATGTTTGTCTTCATTTGACTTTCATTTGATTCAATTAGCTTTGTTTGACTTCATTTTACTTTAATTTGATTCAATTTGCTTTGTTGAATGCATTCGAGTTTCATTTGATTCAATTAGTTATGTTTGACTTTAATTGACTTTCTTTTGATGCAATTAGCTTTGTTGAATGCATTTGAGTTTAATTTGATTCAATTAGCTTTATTGACTTAATTTGACTATTATTTGATTCAATTAGCTTTGTTTAATGCATTTGAGTTTCATTTGATTCAATTAGCTTTGTTGAATGCATTTGAGTTTCATTTGATTCTATTAGCTATGTTTGACTTCATTTGACTTCCATTTGATTCAATTAGATTTGTTTGACTTCATTTTACCTTAATTTGATTGAATTAGCTTTGTTGAATTCATTTGAGTTTCATTTGATTCAATTAGCTTTATTTGAATTCATTTGACTTTCATTTGATACAATTAGCTTTGATTGACTTCATTTGAATTTCATTTGATTCAATTAGCTTTGTTGGACTTCATTTTACTTTAATTTGATTCAATTAACTTTGTTGAATGCATTTGAGTTTCATTTTATTCAATTGGCTTTATTTGAATTCATTTGACTTTCATTTGATTCAATTAGCTTTGTTGAATGCATTTGAGTTTCATTTGATTCTATTAGCTATGTTTAACTTTATTTGACTTTCATTTGATTTAATTAGCTTGGTTTGACTTCATTTAACTTTAATTTGATTCAATTAGCTTTGTTAGACTTCAATTGACTTTCTTTTGATTCAATTAGCTTTGTTGAATGCATTTGAGTTTAATTTGATTCAATTAACTTTATTGAATGCATTTGAGTTTCATTTGATTCAATTAGCTTTGTAGAATGCATTTGAGTTTCATTTGACTCAATTAGCTTTGTTGAATATAATTGAGTTTCATTTGATTCAATTAGCTATGTTTGTGTTCATTAGACTTTCATTTCATTCAATTATCTTTGTTTGACTTCATTTTACTTTAATTTGATTAAATTTGCTTTGTTGAATGTATTCGAGATTCATTTGATTCAATTAGCTATGTTTTACTTTAATTGACTTTCTTTTGATTCAATTAGCTTTGTTGAATGCATTTGAGTTTCATTTGATTCAATTAGCTTTATTTGAATTCATTTGACTTTCATTTGATACAATTAGTATTGATTGACTTCATTTGACTTTAATGTGATTCAATTAGCTTTGTTCAATGCATTTGAGTTTCATTAGATTCAATTAGTATTGTCGAATGCATTTGAGTTTCATTTGATTCTATTAGCTATGCTTGACTTTATTTGACTTTCATTTGATTCAATTAGCTTTGTTTGACTTCATTTAACTTTAATTTGATTTAATTAGCTTTGTTTGACTTCAATTGACTTTCTTTTGATTCAGTTAGCTTTGTTGAATGCATTTGAGTTTAATTTAATTCAATTAGCTTTATTGAATGCATTTGAGTTTCATTTGATTCAATTAGCTTTGTAGAATGCATTTGAGTTTCATTTGACTCAATTAGCTTTGTTGAATACAATTGAGTTTCATTTGATTCAATTAGCTATGTTTGTCTTCATTAGACTTTCATTTCATTCAATTAGCTTTGTTTGACTTCATTTTACTTTAATTGGATTCAATTTGCTTTGTTGAATGTATTCGAGATTCATTTGATTCAATTAGCTATGTTTGACTTTAATTGACTTTCTTTTGATTCAATTAGCTCTGTTGATTGCATTTGAGTTTCATTTGATTTAATTTGCTTTGTTGAATGAATTTGAGTTTCATTTGATTTAATTAGCTTTGTTGAATGCATTTGAGTTTCATTTGATTCTATTAGCTATGTTTGACTTCATTTGACTTCCATTTGATTCAATTAGATTTGTTTGACTTCATTTTACCTTAATTTGATTCAATTAGCTTTGTTGAATTCATTTGAGTTTCATTTGATTCAACTAGCTTTATTTGAATTCATTTGACTTTCATTTGATACAATTAGCTTTGATTGACTTCATTTGACTTTATTGTGATTCAATTAGCTTTGTTGAATGCATTTGAGTTCCATTTCATTTTATTAGCTATGTTTGACTTCATTTGACTTTTATTTGATTCAATTAGCTTTGTTTAATGCATTTGAGTTTCATTTGATTCAATTAGCTTTGTTGAATGCATTTGAGTTTCATTTGATTCAATTAGCTTTGTTGAATGCATTTGAGTTTCATTTGATTCTATTAGCTACGTTTGACTTCATTTGACTTTCATTTGATTCAATTAGCTTTGCTTGACTTCATTTTACTTTAATTTGATTCAATTAACTTTGTTGAATGCATTTGAGTTTCATTTTATTCAATTGGCTTTATTTGAATTCATTTGACTTTCATTTGATTCAATTAGCTTTGTTGAATGCATTTGAGTTTCATTTGATTCTATTAACTATGTTTGACTTTATTTGACTTTCATTTTAGGAAAAATTGACAAGAGCAGACCCAACTATGACCATTCTTCCATAATAGATCCCAACTTTCGATTATTCCACACCAGTCCCAACTTTGGAGGGTCTTTTACGAAAACGGTCCAAGTGGAAGGGTGACCTGCTTAACCTGTAAAAAAAAAATTCAACCCATCTCCTTCCTCCTTTTTCAGTCTTTCTCTCTCCTTTCCTGCCACAAAACCACCAACCATCCACCCATACCACCACCTCCAAAACTGCCAGCCACCATCACCCCCTTCCACCTTCACTGCCCATTGCTGGACCACCCCCCGCGCCGACCGTAACCCGGGACCCATGAACCCCAACCCTATTTCCCCCCCACCTCGACCAACCACCGCACATCGCTCTCTCTCCTCTCGTCAAAACCGAAACCCACCACCCACACCATTTCGGACCCCCAACCTCCAGCCCTCCGATTTCCAGTACGAACCCTCCCCGACCCTCTTTCCCCCCACCTCGACCAACCGCCGCACCTCCCCCACGTCGCTTGTGCAAGATGAAATCGGCTTCATATGGCCGCCTTCTTTTTCGGTCACTCATGATTTCTTTGATCTCTTTGATGGTAACTACCTCCACTACTCTGGATATTGTCACTCCAACCCAATCACTCCATGATGGTAAGACTTTGGTTTCCAAAGGTGGGAACTTCGATTTGGGATTCTTCGGTCCAGGCAGAAGCACGAGAAGATATGTGGGAATTTGGTTTAAGAATATCTCGGTCATGACGTATGTTTGGGTTGCCAATCGAGAGTCTCCACTTCTTGATTCATTTGGCGTTCTTCGGATGACCAATCGAGAGAGAAGATAGAGTGTGCGAGTGAGAGGGAGGTTGGGCTGGGAGGGTGGCGCGCGTGTGCGCTGCGGACGGCGGTAGGTGGGGAGTGGTCTTGCGGTGGTTCGAAGCGCGGGCGGTTCGGCGAGCGGGAGATGTTGGTGGTTTGGGTGGCGAAGTGAAAGAGAGGAGAGAGATAATGGGGTAGTGCGAAATAAAACAGGGGAGTTTAAGGGGTTGGTTCTTTGAGTGGCGTTTTCCGGCGAAGGTCGGGGAATTCCGGTGAGGTGAATATGGTGGAAGTTGGAGTGTTGTGTGATGAATTGAGGAGTTTTTTTTTTTTTTGGTGTTCTTAAAGCTCTTTTTTTTTTTTTCGGAATATGTGTTGGCTGGGCATGGGGTTGCGGAGGTGGTGGCTAGGCATGGGGTTGCGGAGGTGGTGGTGGGCATGGGGTTGCCGGAGGTGGTGGGGGTAGAGTCGTAGAGAGAGAGGGGGTGGAATTGTTGTTGCTGTGCAAGGGAGGAGTTACGATGGCGGGGGAAGGGGTGGCAGTGCAGGGGAGAGGGTGGCAGAGGTGGCAAGGGTGGTGGTTTCAAATGTTTACCTGTTGTAGCAGGTTAGGTGACCTGCTAGGACCTTTAATATAAAGCACCCCCTAAAGTTGGGACTGGTGTGGAATAATCGAAAGTTGGGATCTATTATGGAAGGGTGGCCATAGTTGGGCCTGCTCTTGTCAATTTTTCCTTCATTTTATTTAATTAGCTTGGTTTGACTTCATTTAACTTTAATTTGATTCAATTAGTTTTGTTTGACTTCAATTGACTTTCTTTTGATTCAATTAACTTTGTTGAATGCATTTGAGTTTAATTTGATTCAATTAGCTTTATTGAATGCATTTGAGTTTCATTTGATTCTATTAACTATGTTTGACTTCATTTGACTTTCATTTGTTTCAATTAGCTTTGTTTGACTTCATTTTACTTTAATTTGATTCAATTAGCTTTGTAGAATGCATTTGAGTTTCATTTGACTCAATTAGCCTTGTTGAATATATTTGAGTTTCATTTGATTCTATTAGCTATGTTTGACTTCATTTGACTTTAATTTGAATAAAATAGCTTTATTGAATGCATTTGAGTTTCATTTGATTCAATAAGTTTTGTTTGACTTTAATTTGATTCAATTAGCTTTGCAGAATGCACTTGAGTTTCATTTGACTCAATTAGCTTTGTTGAATACATTTGAGTTTCATTTGATTCTACTCCCTCCGTCCCTAAATAGAGTGCCCGCTTATTTTGGGCACAAGTATTAAAAAGAAATCACGTGTAGGACCTTAGTTGTATTAATTCATAATTTAATATAGAAGTTGGTACACTTTTTATGAATTATTTATTAAGGAGATAGAATGTGGGCCATATGGGAAAATGGGTTATATTATAAAAGTTGATAGCAAAATAATATTTTAATTGGTGGACCCATACCAAATAAGGAAGAGGAAACTATTTGGGACAAACATAAATGGAAAAATGGGCACTATTTAGGGACGGAGGGAGTATTAGAAATGTTTGACCTAATTTGACTTTCATTTGATTCAATTAGCTTTGTTTGACTTCATTTTACTTTAATTTGATTCAATTTGTTTTGTTGAATGCATTTGAGTTTCATTTGATTCAATTAGCTATGTTTGACTTCAATTGAATTTATTTTGATTCAATTAGCTTTGTTGAATGCATTTGAGTTTAATTTGATTCAATTAGCATTATTGAATGCATTTGAGTTTCATTTGATTCAATTAGCTTTGTAGAATGCATTTGAGTTTCATTTGACTCAATTAGCTTTGTTCAATACAATTGAGTTTCATTTGATTCAATTAGCTATGTTTGTCTTCATTTGACTTTCATTTGATTCAATTAGCTTTCTTTGACTTCATTTTACTTTAATTTGATTCAATTTGCTTTGTTGAATGCATTCGAGTTTCATTTGATTCAATTAGTTATGTTTGACTTTAATTGACTTTCTTTTGATTCAATTAGCTTTGTTGAATGCATTTGCGTTTAATTTGATTCAATTAGCTTTATTGACTTTTATTTGATTCAATTAGCTTTGTTTAATGCATTTGAGTTTCATTTGATTCAATTAGCTTTGTTGAATGCATTTGAGTTTCATTTGATTCTATTAGCTATGTTTAACTTCATTTGACTTTCATTTGATTCAATTAGATTTGTTTGACTTTATTTTACTTTAATTTGATTCAATTAGCTTTGTTGAATGCATTTGAGTTTCATTTGATTCAATTAGGTTTATTTGAATTCATTTGACTTTCATTTGATACAATTAGCTTTGATTGACTTCATTTGACTTTAATGTGATTCAATTAGCTTGGTTGAATGCATTTGAGTTTCATTTGATTGAATTAGCTTTGTCGAACGCATTTGAGTTTCATTTGATTCTATTAGCTATGTTTGACTTTATATGACTTTCATTTGATTCAACTAGCTTGGTTTGACTTCATTTTACTTTAATTTGATTTAATTAGATTGTTTGACTTCATTTGACTTTAATTTGATTCAATTAGCTTTGTAGAATGCATTTGAGTTTCATTTGACTCAATAAGCTTTATTGAATACATTTGAGTTTCATTTTATTCTATTAGCTATGATTGACTTCATTTGACTTTCATTTGATTCAATTAGCTTTGTTTGACTTTATTTTACTTTAATTTGATTCAATTAACTTTGTTGAATGCATTTGAGTTTTATTTGATTCAAATAGCTTTACTGAATGCATTTGAGTTTCATTTGATTCAATTAGCTTTGAAGAATGAATTTGAGTTTCATTTGACTCAATTAGCTTTGTTCAATACAATTGAGTTTCATTTGATTCAATTAGCTATGTTTGTCTTCATTTGACTTTCATTTGATTCAATTAGCTTTCTTTGACTTCATTTTACTTTAATTTGATTCAATTTGCTTTGTTGAATGCATTCGAGTTTCATTTGATTCAATTAGCTTTATTGAATGTATTTGAGTTTCATTTGATTCAATTAGCTTTGTAGAATGCATTTGAGTTTCATTTAACTCAATTAGCTTTGTTCAATACAATTGAGTCTCATTTGATTCAATTAGCTATGTTTGTCTTCATTTGACTTTCATTTGATTCAATTAGCTTTGCTTGACTTCATTTTACTTTAATTTGATTCAATTAACTTTGTTGAATGCATTTGAGTTTCATTTTATTCAATTGGCTTTATTTGAATTCATTTGACTTTAATGTGATTCAATTAGCTTTGTTGAATGCATTTGAGTTTCATTTGATTCAATTAGCTTTGTCGAATGCATTTGCGTTTCATTTGATTCAATTAGCTTTGATTGACTTCATTTGACTTTAATGTGATTCAATTAGCTTTGTTGAATGCATTTGAGTTTCATTTGATTCAATTAGCTTTGTCGAATGCATTTGAGTTTCATTTGATTCTATTAGCTATGTTTGACTTTATTTGACTTTCATTTGATTCAATTAGCTTGGTTTGACTTCATTTAACTTTAATTTGATTTAATTAGCTTTGTTTGACTTCATTTGACTTTAATTTGATTCAATTAGCTTTGGAGAATGCATTTAAGTTTCATTTGACTCAATTAGCTATGTTTGACTTCATTAGACTTTTATTTGATTCAATTAGCATTGTTTGACTTCATTTAATGTAATTAGATTCAATTTGGTTTGTCGAATGCATTTGAGTTTCATTTGATTCAATTAGCTATGTTTGACTTCAATTGACTTTCTTTTGATTCAATTAGCTTTGTTGAATGCATATGAGTTTAATTTGATTCAATTAGCTTTATTGAATGCATTTGAGTTTCATTTGATTCAATTAGCTTTGTTGAATGCATTTGATTTTCATTTCGTTTTATTAGCTATGTTTGACTTCATTTGACTTTCATTTGATTCAATTAGCTTTGTTTAATGCATTTGAGTATCATTTGATTCAATTAGCTTTGTTTAATGCATTTGAGTTTCATTTGATTCTATTAGCTATGTTTGACTTCATTTGACTTTCATTTGATTCAATTAGCTTTGTTTAACTTCATTTGACTTTCATTTGATTCAATTAGATTTGTTTGACTTTATTTTACTTTAATTTGATTCAATTAGCTTTGTTGAATGCATTTGAGTTTCATTTGATTCAATTAGGTTTATTTGAATTCATTTGACTTTCATTTGATACAATTAGCTTTGATTGACTTCATTTGACTTTAATGTGATTCAATTAGCTTGGTTGAATGCATTTGAGTTTCATTTGATTGAATTAGCTTTGTCGAACGCATTTGAGTTTCATTTGATTCTATTAGCTATGTTTGACTTTATATTACTTTCATTTGATTCAACTAGCTTGGTTTGACTTCATTTTACTTTAATTTGATTTAATTAGATTGTTTGACTTCATTTGACTTTAATTTGATTCAATTAGCTTTGTAGAATGCATTTGAGTTTCATTTGACTCAATAAGCTTTATTGAATACATTTGAGTTTCATTTTATTCTATTAGCTATGATTGACTTCATTTGATTTTCATTTGATTCAATTAGCTTTGTTTGACTTTATTTTACATTAATTTGATTCAATTAACTTTGTTGAATGCATTTGAGTTTTATTTGATTCAATTAGCTTTGATTGACTTCATTTGACTTTAATGTGATTCAATTAGCTTTGTTGAATGCATTTGAGTTTCATTTGATTCAATTAGCTTTGTCGAATGCATTTGCGTTTCATTTGATTCAATTAGCTTTGATTGACTTCATTTGACTTTAATGTGATTCAATTAGCTTTGTTGAATGCATTTGAGTTTCATTTGATTCAATTAGCTTTGTCGAATGCATTTGAGTTTCATTTGATTCTATTAGCTATGTTTGACTTTATTTGACTTTCATTTGATTCAATTAGCTTGGTTTGACTTCATTTAACTTTAATTTGATTTAATTAGCTTTGTTTGACTTCATTTGACTTTAATTTGATTCAATTAGCTTTGGAGAATGCATTTAAGTTTCATTTGACTCAATTAGCTTTGTTGAATACATTTGAGTTTCATTTGATTCTATTAGCTATGTTTGACTTCATTAGACTTTTATTTGATTCAATTAGCATTGTTTGACTTCATTTAATGTAATTAGATTCAATTTGGTTTGTCGAATGCATTTGAGTTTCATTTGATTCAATTAGCTATGTTTGACTTCAATTGACTTTCTTTTGATTCAATTAGCTTTGTTGAATGCATATGAGTTTAATTTGATTCAATTAGCTTTATTGAATGCATTTGAGTTTCATTTGATTCAATTAGCTTTCTTGAATGCATTTGATTTTCATTTCGTTTTATTAGCTATGTTTGACTTCATTTGACTTTCATTTGATTCAATTAGCTTTGTTTAATGCATTTGAGTATCATTTGATTCAATTAGCTTTGTTTAATGCATTTGAGTTTCATTTGATTCTATTAGCTATGTTTGACTTCATTTGACTTTCATTTGATTCAATTAGCTTTGTTTGACTTCATTTTACTTTAATTTGATTCAATTAACTCTGTTGAATGCATTTGAGTTTCATTTTATTCAATTGGCTTTATTTGAATTCATTGACTTTCATTTGATTCAATTAGCTTTGTTGAATGCATTTGAGTTTCCTTTGATTCTATTAGCTATGTTTAACTTTATTTGACTTTCATTTGATTTAATTAGCTTAGATTGACTTCATTTAACTTTAATTTGATTCAATTACCTTTGTTTGATTTCACTTGACTTTAATTTGATTCAATTAGCTTTGTAGAATACATTTGAATTTCATTTGACTCAATTAGCTTTGTTGAATATATTTGAGTTTAATTTGATTCTATTAGCTTTGTTTAATGTATTTGAGTATCATTTGATTCAATTAGCTTTGTTGAATGCATTTGAGTTTCATTTGATTCTATTAGCTATGTTTGACTTCATTTGACTTTCATTTGATTCAATTAGCTTTGTTTGACTTCATTTTACTTTAATTTGATTCAATTAACTTTGTTGAATGCATTTTGAGTTTCATTTTATTCAATTGGCTTTATTTGAATTCATTTGACTTTCATTTGATTCAATTAGCTTTGTTGAATGCATTTGAGTTTCATTTGACTCAATAAGCTTTATTGAAGACATTTGAGTTTCATTTTATTCTATTAGCTATGATTGACTTCATTTGACTTTCATTTGATTCAATTAGCTTTGTTAGACTTTATTTTACTTTAATTTGATTCAATTAACTTTGTTGAATGCATTTGAGTTTTATTTGATTCAAATAGCTTTACTGAATGCATTTGCGTTTCATTTTATTCAATTAGCTTTGATTGTCTTCATTAGACTTTAATGTGATTCAATTAGCTTTGTTGAATGCATTTGAGTTTCATTTGATTCAATTAGCTTTGTCGAATGCATTTGAGTTTCATTTGATTCTATTAGCTATGTTTGACTTTATTTAACTTTCATTTGATTCAATTAGCTTTGTTTGACTTCATTTTACTTTAATTTGATTCAATTAACTTTGTTGAATGCATTTGAGTTTCATTTTATTCAATTGGCTTTAATTGAATTCATTTGACTTTCATTTGATTCAATTAGCTTTGTTGAATGCATTTGAGTTTCATTTGACTCAATAAGCTTTATTGAATACATTTGAGTTTCATTTTATTCTATTAGCTATGATTGACTTCATTTGACTTTCATTTGATTCAATTAGCTTTGTTTGACTTTATTTTACTTTAATTTGATTCAATTAACTTTGTTGAATGCATTTGAGCTTTATTTGATTCAATTAGCTTTACTGAATGCATTTGCGTTTCATTTGATTCAATTAGCTTTGATTGACTTCATTTGACTTTAATGTGATTCAATTAGCTTTGTTGAATGCATTTGAGTTTCATTTGATTCAATTAGCTTTGTCGAATGCATTTGAGTTTCATTTGATTCTATTAGCTATGTTTGACTTTATTTGACTTTCATTTGATTCAATTAGCTTGGTTTGACTTCATTTAACTTGAATTTGATTTAATTAGCTTTGTTTGACTTCATTTGACTTTAATTTGATTCAATTAGCTTTGGAGAATGCATTTGAGTTTCATTTGACTCAATTAGCTTTGTTGAATACATTTGAGTTTCATTTGATTCTATTAGCTATGTTTGACTTCATTTGACTTTTATTTGATTCAATTAGCATTGTTTGACTTCATTTAATGTAATTAGATTCAATTTGGTTTGTCGAATGCATTTGAGTTTCATTTGATTCAATTAGCTATGTTTGACTTCAATTGACTTTCTTTTGATTCAATTAGCTTTGTTGAATGCATTTGAGTTTAATTTGATTCAATTAGCTTTATTGAATGCATTTGAGTTTCATTTGATTCAATTAGCTTTGTTGAATGCATTTGATTTTCATTTCGTTTTATTAGCTATGTTTGACTTCATTTGACTTTCATTTGATTCAATTAGCTTTGTTTAATGCATTTGAGTTTCATTTGATTCAATTAGCTTTGTTTAATGCATTTGAGTTTCATTTGATTCTATTAGCTATGTTTGACTTCATTTGACTTTCATTTGATTCAATTAGCTTTGTTTGACTTCATTTTACTTTAATTTGATTCAATTAACTTTGTTGAATGCATTTGAGTTTCATTTTATTCAATTGGCTTTATTTGAATTCATTTGACTTTCATTTGATTCAATTAGCTTTGTTGAATGCATTTGAGTTTCCTTTGATTCTATTAGCTATGTTTAACTTTATTTGACTTTCATTTGATTTAATTAGCTTGGATTGACTTCATTTAACTTTACTTTAATTCAATTACCTTTGTTTGATTTCACTTGACTTTAATTTGATTCAATTAGCTTTGTAGAATGCATTTGAATTTCATTTGACTCAATTAGCTTTGTTGAATATATTTGAGTTTCATTTGATTCTATTAAGTATGTTTGACTTCATTTGACTTTCATTTGTTTCAATTAGCTTTGTTTGACTTCATTTTACTTTAATTTGATTCAATTAGCTTTGGAGAATGCATTTGAGTTTCATTTGACTCAATTAGCCTTGTTGAATATATTTGAGTTTCATTTGATTCTATTAGCTATGTTTGACTTCATTTGACTTTAATTTGAATAAAATAGCTTTATTGAATGCATTTGAGTTTCATTTGATTCAATAAGTTTTGTTTGACTTTAATTTGATTCAATTAGCTTTGCAGAATGCACTTGAGTTTCATTTGACTCAATTAGCTTTGTTGAATACATTTGAGTTTCATTTGATTCTACTCCCTCCGTCCCTAAATAGAGTGCCCACTTATTTTGGGCACAAGTATTAAGAAGAAATCACGTGTAGGACCTTAGTTGTATTAATTCATAATTTAATATAGAAGTTGGTACACTTTTTTATGAATTATTTATTAAGGAGATAGAATGTGGGCCATATGGGAAAATGGGTGATATTATAAAAGTTGATAGCAAAATAATATTTTAATAGGTGGACCCATACCAAATAAGGAAGAGGAAAATCTATTTGGGACAAACATAAATGGAAAAATGGGCACTCTATTTAGGAACGGAGGGAGTATTAGAAATGTTTGACTTCATTTGACTTTCATTTGATTCAATTAGCTTTGTTTGACTTCATTTTACTTTAATTTGATTCAATTTGTTTTGTTGAATGCATTTGAGTTTCATTTGATTCAATTAGCTATGTTTGACTTCAATTGAATTTATTTTGATTCAATTAGCTTTGTTGAATTGCATTTGAGTTTAATTTGATTCAATTAGCTTTATTGAATGCATTTGAGTTTCATTTGATTCAAATAGCTTTGTAGAATGCATTTGAGTTTCATTTGACTCAATTAGCTTTGTTCAATACAATTGATTTTCATTTGATTCAATTAGCTATGTTTGTCTTCATTTGACTTTCATTTGATTTAATTAGCTTTCTTTGACTTCATTTTACTTTAATTTGATTCAATTTGCTTTGTTGAATGCATTCGAGTTTCATTTGATTCAATTAGTTATGTTTGATTTTAATTGACTTTCTTTTGATTCAATTAGCTTTGTTGAATGCATTTGCGTTTAATTTGATTCAATTAGCTTTATTGACTTCATTTGACTTTTATTTGATTCAATTAGCTTTGTTTAATGCATTTGAGTTTCATTTGATTCAATTAGCTTTGTTGAATGCATTTGAGTTTCATTTGATTCTATTAGCTATGTTTAACTTCATTTGACTTTCATTTGATTCAATTAGATTTGTTTGACTTTATTTTACTTTAATTTGATTCAATTAGCTTTGTTGAATGCATTTGAGTTTCATTTGATTCAATTAGGTTTATTTGAATTCATTTGACTTTCATTTGATACAATTAGCTTTGATTGACTTCATTTGACTTTAATGTGATTCAATTAGCTTGGTTGAATGCATTTGAGTTTCATTTGATTGAATTAGCTTTGTCGAACGCATTTGAGTTTCATTTGATTCTATTAGCTATGTTTGACTTTATATGACTTTCATTTGATTCAACTAGCTTGGTTTGACTTCATTTTACTTTAATTTGATTTAATTAGATTGTTTGACTTCATTTGACTTTAATTCGATTCAATTAGCTTTGTAGAATGCATTTGAGTTTCATTTGACTCAATAAGCTTTATTGAATACATTTGAGTTTCATTTTATTCTATTAGCTATGATTGACTTCATTTGACTTTCATTTGATTCAATTAGCTTTGTTTGACTTTATTTTACTTTAATTTCATTCAATTAACTTTGTTGAATGCATTTGAGTTTTATTTGATTCAAATAGCTTTACTGAATGCATTTGCGTTTCATTTGATTCAATTAGCTTTGATTGACTTCATTTGACTTTAATGTGATTCAATTAGCTTTGTTGAATGCATTTGAGTTTCATTTGATTCAATTAGCTTTGTCGAATGCATTTGAGTTTCATTTGATTCTATTAGCTATGTTTGACTTTATTTGACTTTCATTTGATTCAATTAGCTTGGCTTGACTTCATTTAACTTTAATTTGATATAATTAGCTTTGTTTGACTTCATTTGACTTTAATTTGATTCAATTAGCTTTGGAGAATGCATTTGAGTTTCATTTGACTTAATTAGCTTTGTTGAATACATTTGAGTTTCATTTGATTCTATTAGCTATGTTTGACTTCATTTGACTTTTATTTGATTCAATTAGCATTGTTTGACTTCATTTAATGTAATTAGATTCAATTTGGTTTGTCGAATGCATTTGAGTTTCATTTGATTCAATTAGCTATGTTTGACTTCAATTGACTTTCTTTTGATTCAATTAGCTTTGTTGAATGCATTTGAGTTTAATTTGATTCAATTAGCTTTATTGAATGCATTTGAGTTTCATTTGATTCAATTAGCTTTGTTGAATGCATTTGATTTTCATTTCGTTTTATTAGCTATGTTTGACTTCATTTGACTTTGATTTGATTCAATTAGCTTTGTTTAATGCATTTGAGTTTCATTTGATTCAATTAGCTTTGTTTAATGCATTTGAGTTTCATTTGATTCTATTAGCTATGTTTGACTTCATTTGACTTTCATTTGATTCAATTAGCTTTGTTTTGACTTCATTTTACTTTAATTTGATTCAATTAACTTTGTTGAATGCATTTGAGCTTTATTTGATTCAAATAGCTTTACTTGAATGCATTTGCGTTTCATTTGATTCAATTTGCTTTGATTGACTTCATTTGACTTTCATTTGATTCAATTAGCTTTGTTGAATGCATTTGAGTTTCCTTTGATTCTATTAGCTATGTTTAACATTATTTGACTTTCATTTGATTTAATTAGCTTGGATTGACTTCATTTAACTTTAATTTGATTCAATTACCTTTGTTTGATTTCACTTGACTTTAATTTGATTCAATTAGCTTTGTAGAATGCATTTGAATTTCATTTGACTCAATTAGCTTTGTTGAATATATTTGAGTTTAATTTGATTCTATTAGCTTTGTTTAATGTATTTGAGTATCATTTGATTCAATTAGCTTTGTTGAATGCATTTGAGTTTCATTTGATTCTATTAGCTATGTTTGACTTCATTTGACTTTCATTTGATTCAATTAGCTTTGTTTGACTTCATTTTACTTTAATTTGATTCAATTAACTTTGTTGAATGCATTTGAGTTTCATTTTATTCAATTGGCTTTATTTGAATTCATTTGACTTTCATTTGATTCAATTAGCTTTGTTTAATGCATTTGAGTTTCCTTTGATTCTATTAGCTATGTTTAACTTTATTTGACTTTCATTTGATTTAATTAGCTTGGATTGACTTCATTTAACTTTAATTTGATTCAATTACCTTTGTTTGATTTCACTTGACTTTAATTTGATTCAATTAGCTTTGTAGAATGCATTTGAATTTCATTTGACTCAATTAGCTTTGTTGAATATATTTGAGTTTAATTTGGTTCTATTAGCTTTGTTTAATGTATTTGAGTATCATTTGATTCAATTAGCTTTGTTGAATGCATTTGAGTTTCATTTGATTCTATTAGCTATGTTTGACTTCATTTGACTTTCATTTGATTCAATTAGCTTTGTTTGACTTCATTTTACTTTAATTTGATTCAATTAACTTTGTTGAATGCATTTGAGTTTCATTTTATTCAATTGGCTTTATTTGAATTCATTTGACTTTCATTTGATTCAATTAGCTTTGTTGAATGCATTTAAGTTTCTTTTGATTCTATTAGCTATGTTTGACTTTATTTGACTTTCGTTTGATTCAATTAGCTTGGTTTGACTTTATTTAACTTTAATTTGATTCAATTAGCTTTGCTTGATTTCACTTGACTTTAATTTGATTCAATTAGCTTTGTAGAATGCATTTAAATTTCATTTGACTCAATTAGCTTTGTTGAATATATTTGAGTTTTATTTGATTCTATTAGCTATGTTTGACTTCATTTGACTTTCATTTGACTTTCATTTAATTCAATTAGCTTTGTTTGACTTCATTTTACTTTAATTTGATTCAATTAACTTTGTTGAATGCATTTGAGTTTCATTTTATTCAATTGGCTTTATTTGAATTCATTTGACTTTCATTTGATTCAATTAGCTTTGTTGAATGCATTTAAGTTTCATTTGATTCTATTGGCTATGTTTGACTTTATTTGACTTTCATTTGATTCATTTAGCTTGGTTTGACTTCATTTAACTTTAATTTGATTCAATTAGCTTTGCTTGATTTCATTTGACTTTAATTTGATTCAATTAGCTTTGTAGAATGCATTTGAGTTTCATTTGACTCAATTAGATTTATTGAATACATTTGAGTTTCATTTTATTCTATTAGCTATGATTGACTTCATTTGACTTTCATTTGATTCAATTAGCTTTGTTTGACTTCATTTTACTCTAATTTGATTCAATTAACTTTGTTGAATGCATTTGAGTTTTATTTGATTCAAATAGCTTTACTGAATGCATTTGCGTTTCATTTGATTCAATTAGCTTTGATTGACTTCATTTGACTTTAAAGTGATTCAATTAGCTTTGTTGAATGCATTTGAGTTTCATTTGATTCAATTAGCTTTGTCGAATGCATTTGAGTTTCATTTGATTCTATTAGCTATGTTTGACTTTATTTGACTTTCATTTGATTCAACTAGCTTGGTTTGACTTCATTTAACTTTAATTTGATTTAATTAGCTTTGTTTGACTTCATTTGACTTTAATTTGATTCAATTAGCTTTGTAGAATGCATTTGAGTTTCATTTGACTCAATTAGATTTATTGAATACATTTGAGTTTCATTTTATTCTATTAGCTATGATTGACTTCATTTGACTTTCATTTGATTCAATTAGCTTTGTTTGACTTCATTTTACTCTAATTTGATTCAATTAACTTTGTTGAATGCATTTGAGTTTTATTTGATTCAATTAGCTTTGTTGAATGCATTTGCGTTTCATTTGATTCAATTAGCTTTGATTGACTTCATTTGACTTTAAAGTGATTCAATTAGCTTTGGAGAATGCATTTGTGTTTCATTTGACTCAATTAGCTTTGTTGAATACATTTGAGTTTCATTTGATTCTATTAGCTATGTTTGACTTCATTTGACTTTTATTTGATTCAATTAGCATTGTTTGACTTCATTTAATTTAATTTGATTCAATTTGGTTTGTTGAATGCATTTGAGTTTCATTTGATTCAATTAGCTATGTTTGATTTCAATTGACTTTCTTTTGATTCAATTAGCTTTGTTGAATGCATTTGAGTTTAATTTGATTCAATTAGCTTTATTGAATGCATTTGAGTTTCATTTGATTCAATTAGCTTTGTTTAATGCATTTGAGTTTCATTTGATTCTATTAGCTATGTTTGACTTCATTTGACTTTCATTTGATTCAATTAGCTTTGTTTGACTTCATTTTACTTTAATTTGATTCAATTAACTTTGTTGAATGCATTTGAGTTTCATTTTATTCAATTGGCTTTATTTGAATTCATTTGACTTTCATTTGATTCAATTAGCTTTGTTGAATGCATTTGAGTTTCCTTTGATTCTATTAGCTATGTTTAACTTTATTTGACTTTCATTTGATTCAATTAGCTTGGATTGACTTCATTTAACTTTAATTTGATTCAATTACCTTTGTTTGATTTCACTTGACTTTAATTTGATTCAATTAGCTTTGTAGAATGCATTTGAATTTCATTTGATTCAATTAGCTTTGTTGAATGCATTTGAGTTTCATTTGATTCTATTAGCTATGTTTAACTTTATTTGATTTTCATTTGATTCAATTAGCTTGGATTGACTTCATTTAACTTTAATTTGATTCAATTACCTTTGTTTGATTTCACTTGACTTTAATTTGATTCAATTAGCTTTGTAGAATGCATTTGAATTTCATTTCACTCAATTAGCTTTGTTTTATATATTTGAGTTTCATTTGATTCTATTAGCTATGTTTGACTTCATTTGACTTTCATTTGATTCAATTAGCTTTGTTTGACTTCATTTTACTTTAATTTGATTCAATAAACTTTGTTGAATGCATTTGAGTTTCATTTTATTCAATTGGCTTTATTTGACTTCATTTTACTTTTATTTGATTCAATTTGCTTTGTTGAATGCATTCGAGTTTCATTTGATTCAATTAGTTATGTTTGAATTTAATTGACTTTCTTTTGATTCAATTAGCTTTGTTGAATGCATTTGCGTTTAATTTGATTCAATTAGCTTTATTGACTTCATTTGACTTTTATTTGATTCAATTAGCTTTGTTTAATGCATTTGAGTTTCATTTGATTCAATTAGCTTTGTTGAATGCATTTGAGTTTCATTTGATTCTATTAGCTATGTTTAACTTCATTTGACTTTCATTTGATTCAATTAGATTTGTATGACTTCATTTTACTTTAATTTGATTCAATTAGCTTTGTTGAATGCATTTGAGTTTCATTTGATTCAATTAGGTTTATTTGAATTCATTTGACTTTCATTTGATACAATTAGCTTTGATTGACTTCATTTGACTTTAATGTGATTCAATTAGCTTGGTTGAATGCATTTGAGTTTCATTTGATTGAATTAACTTTGTCGAACGCATTTGAGTTTTATTTGATTCTATTAGCTATGTTTGACTTTATATGACTTTCATTTGATTCAACTAGCTTGGTTTGACTTCATTTAACTTTAATTTGATTTTATTAGCTTTGTTTGACTTCATTTGACTTTAATTTGATTCAATTAGCTTTGTAGAATGCATTTGAGTTTCATTTGACTCAATAAGCTTTATTGAATACATTTGAGTTTCATTTTATTCTATTAGCTATGATTGACTTCATTTGACTTTCATTTGATTCAATTAGCTTTGTTTGACTTTATTTTACTTTAATTTGATTCAATTAACTTTGTTGAATGCATTTGAGTTTTATTTGATTCAAATAGCTTTACTGAATGCATTTGTGTTTCATTTGATTCAATTAGCTTTGATTGACTTCATTTGACTTTAATGTGATTCAATTAGCTTTGTTGAATGCATTTGAGTTTCATTTGATTCAATTAGCTTTGTCGAATGCATTTGAGTTTCATTTGATTCTATTAGCTATGTTTGACTTTATTTGACTTTCATTTGATTCAATTAGCTTGGTTTGACTTCATTTAACTTTAATTTGATTTAATTAGCTTTGTTTGACTTCATTTGACTTTAATTTGATTCAATTAGCTTTGGAGAATGCATTTGAGTTGCATTTGACTCAATTAGCTTTGTTGAATACATTTGAGTTTCATTTGATTCTATTAGCTATGTTTGACTTTTATTTGATTCAATTAGCATTGTTTGAATTCATTTAATGTAATTAGATTCAATTTGGTTTGTCGAATGCATTTGAGTTTCATTTGATTCAATTAGCTATGTTTGACTTCAATTGACTTTCTTTTGATTCAATTAGCTTTGTTGAATGCATTTGAGTTTAATTTGATTCAATTAGCTTTATTGAATGCATTTGAGTTTCATTTGATTCAATTAGCTTTGTTGAATGCATTTGATTTCCATTTCGTTTTATTAGCTATGTTTGACTTCATTTGACTTTCATTTGATTCAATTAGCTTTGTTTAATGCATTTGAGTTTCATTTGATTCAATTAGCTTTGTTTAATGCATTTAAGTTTCATTTGATTCTATTAGCTATGTTTGACTTCATTTGATTCAATTAGCTTTGTTTGACTTCATTTTACTTTAATTTGATTCAATTAACTCTGTTGAATGCATTTGAGTTTCATATTATTCAATTGGCTTTATTTGAATTCATTTGACTTTCATTTGATTCAATTAGCTTTGTTGAATGCATTTGAGTTTCCTTTGATTCTATTAGCTATGTTTAACTTTATTTGACTTTCATTTGATTCAATTAGCTTGGATTGACTTCATTTAACTTTAATTTGATTCAATTACCTTTGTTTGATTTCACTTGACTTTAATTTGATTCAATTAGCTTTGTAGAATGCATTTGAATTTCATTTGATTCAATTAGCTTTGTTGAATGCATTTGAGTTTCATTTGATTCTATTAGCTATGTTTAACTTTATTTGACTTTCATTTGATTCAATTAGCTTGGATTGACTTCATTTAACTTTAATTTGATTCAATTACCTTTGTTTGATTTCACTTGACTTTAATTTGATTCAATTAGCTTTGTAAAATGCATTTGAATTTCATTTCACTCAATTAGCTTTGTTGAATATATTTGAGTTTCATTTGATTCTATTAGCTATGTTTGACTTCATTTGACTTTCATTTGATTCAATTAGCTTTGTTTGACTTCATTTTACTTTAATTTGATTCAATTAACTTTGTTGAATGCATTTGAGTTTCATTTTATTCAATTGGCTTTATTTGACTTCATTTTACTTTTATTTGATTCAATTTGCTTTGTTGAATGCATTCGAGTTTCATTTGATTCAATTAGTTATGTTTGAATTTAATTGACTTTCTTTTGATTCCATTAGCTTTGTTGAATGCATTTGCGTTTAATTTGATTCAATTAGCTTTATTGACTTCATTTAACTTTTATTTGATTCAATTAGCTTTGTTTAATGCATTTGAGTTTCATTTGATTCAATTAGCTTTGTTGAATGCATTTGAGTTTCATTTGATTCTATTAGCTATGTTTAACTTCATTTGACTTTCATTTGATTCAATTAGATTTGTATGACTTCATTTTACTTTAATTTGATTCAATTAGCTTTGTTGAATGCATTTGAGTTTCATTTGATTCAATTAGGTTTATTTTAATTCATTTGACTTTCATTTGATACAATTAGCTTTGATTGATTTCATTTGACTTTAATGTGATTCAATTAGCTTGGTTGAATGCATTTGAGTTTCATTTGATTGAATTAACTTTGTCGAACGCATTTGAGTTTTATTTGATTCTATTAGCTATGTTTGACTTTATATGACTTTCATTTGATTCAACTAGCTTGGTTTGACTTCATTTAACTTTAATTTGATTTTATTAGCTTTGTTTGACTTCATTTGACTTTAATTTGATTCAATTAGCTTTGTAGAATGCATTTGAGTTTCATTTGACTCAATAAGCTTTATTGAATACATTTGAGTTTCAGTTTATTCTATTAGCTATGATTGACTTCATTTGACTTTCATTTGATTCAATTAGCTTTGTTTGACTTTATTTTACTTTAATTTGATTCATTTAACTTTGTTGAATGCATTTGAGCTTTGTTTGATTCAAATAGCTTTCCTGAATGCATTTGCGTTTCATTTGATTCAATTTGCTTTGATTGACTTCATTTGACTTTAATGTGATTCAATTAGCTTTGTTGAATGCATTTGAGTTTCATTTGATTCAATTAGCTTTGTCGAATGCATTTGAGTTTCATTTGATTCTATTAGCTATGTTTGACTTCAATTGACTTTCTTTTGATTCAATTAGCTCTGTTGAATGCATTTGAGTTTCCTTTGATTCTATTAGCTATGTTTAACTTTATTTGACTTTCATTTGATTTAATTAGCTTGGATTGACTTCATTTAACTTTAATTTGATTCAATTACCTTTGTTTGATTTCACTTGACTTTAATTTGATTCAATTAGCTTTGTAGAATGCATTTGAATTTCATTTGACTCAATTAGCTTTGTTGAATATATTTGAGTTTCATTTGATTCTATTAACTATGTTTGAGTTCATTTGACTTTCATTTGTTTCAATTAGCTTTGTTTGACTTCATTTTACTTTAATTTGATTCAATTAGCTTTGGAGAATGCATTTGAGTTTCATTTGACTCAATTAGCCTTGTTGAATATATTTGAGTTTCATTTGATTCTATTAGCTATGTTTGACTTCATTTGACTTTAATTTGAATAAAATAGCTTTATTGAATGCATTTGAGTTTAATTTGATTCAATAAGTTTTGTTTGACTTTAATTTGATTCAATTAGCTTTGCAGAATGCACTTGAGTTTCATTTGACTCAATTAGCTTTGTTGAATATATTTGAGTTTCATTTGATTCTACTCCCTCCGTCCCTAAATAGAGTGCCCACTTATTTTGGGCACAAGTATTAAGAAGAAATCACGTGTAGGACCTTAGTTGTATTAATTCATAATTTAATATAGAAGTTGGTACACTTTTTTATGAATTATTTATTAAGGAGATAGAATGTGGGCCATATGGGAAAATGGGTGATATTATAAAAGTTGATAGCAAAATAATATTTTAATTGGTGGACCCATACCAAATAAGGAAGAGGAAAATCTATTTGGGACAAACATAAATGGAAAAATGGGCACTCTATTTAGGGACGGAGGGAGTATTAGAAATGTTGGACTTCATTTGACTTTCATTTGATTCAATTAGCTTTGTTTGACTTCATTTAACTTTTATTTGATTCAATTTGCTTTGTTGAATGCATTTGAGTTTCATTTGATTCAATTAGCTATGTTTGACTTCAATTGAATTTATTTTGATTCAATTAGCTTTGTTGAATTGCATTTGAGTTTAATTTGATTCAATTAGCTTTATTGAATGCATTTGAGTTTCATTTGATTCAATTAGCTTTGTAGAATGCATTTGAGTTTCATTTGACTCAATTAGCTTTATTCAATACAATTGAGTTTCATTTGATTCAATTAGCTATGTTTGTCTTCATTTGACTTTCATTTGATTCAATTAGCTTTCTTTGACTTCATTTTACTTTAATTTGATTCAATTTGCTTTGTTGAATGCATTCGAGTTTCATTTGATTCAATTAGTTATGTTTGATTTTAATTGACTTTCTTTTGATTCAATTAGCTTTGTTGAATGCATTTGCGTTTAATTTGATTCAATTAGCTTTATTGACTTCATTTGACTTTTATTTGATTCAATTAGCTTTTTTTAATGCATTTGAGTTTCATTTGATTCAATTAGCTTTGTTGAATGCATTTGAGTTTCATTTGATTCTATTAGCTATGTTTAACTTCATTTGACTTTCATTTGATTCAATTAGATTTGTTTGACTTTATTTTACTTTAATTTGATTCAATTTGCTTTGTTGAATGCATTTGAGTTTCATTTGATTCAATTAGGTTTATTTGAATTCATTTGACTTTCATTTGATACAATTAGCTTTGATTGACTTCATTTGACTTTAATGTGATTCAATTAGCTTGGTTGAATGCATTTGAGTTTCATTTGATTGAATTAGCTTTGTCGAACGCATTTGAGTTTCATTTGATTCTATTAGCTATGTTTGACTTTATATTACTTTCATTTGATTCAACTAGCTTGGTTTGACTTCATTTTACTTTAATTTGATTTAATTAGATTGTTTGACTTCATTTGACTTTAATTTGATTCAATTAGCTTTGTAGAATGCATTTGAGTTTCATTTGACTCAATAAGCTTTATTGAATACATTTGAGTTTCATTTTATTCTATTAGCTATGATTGACTTCATTTGACTTTCATTTGATTCAATTAGCTTTGTTTGACTTTATTTTACTTTAATTTGATTCAATTAACTTTGTTGAATGCATTTGAGTTTTATTTGATTCAAATAGCTTTCTTGAATGCATTTGCGTTTCATTTGATTCAATTAGCTTTGATTGACTTCATTTGACTTTAATGTCATTCAATTAGCTTTGTTGAATGCATTTGAGTTTCATTTGATTCAATTAGCTTTGTCGAATGCATTTGAGTTTCATTTGATTCTATTAGCTATGTTTGACTTTATTTGACTTTCATTTGATTCAATTAGCTTGGTTTGACTTCATTTAACTTTAATTTGATTTAATTAGCTTTGTTTGACTTCATTTGACTTTAATTTGATTCAATTAGCTTTGGAGAATGCATTTGAGTTTCATTTGACTCAATTAGCTTTGTTGAATACATTTGAGTTTCATTTGATTCTATTAGCTATGTTTCGACTTCATTTGACTTTTATTTGATTCAATTAGCATTGTTTGACTTCATTTAATGTAATTAGATTCAATTTGGTTTGTCGAATGCATTTGAGTTTCATTTGATTCAATTAGCTATGTTTGACTTCAATTGACTTTCTTTTGATTCAATTAGCTTTGTTGAATGCATTTGAGTTTAAATTGATTCAATTAGCTTTATTGAATGCATTTGAGTTTCATTTGATTCAATTAGCTTTGTTGAATGCATTTGATTTTCATTTCGTTTTATTAGCTATGTTTGACTTCATTTGACTTTCATTTGATTCAATTAGCTTTGTTTAATGCATTTGAGTTTCATTTGATTCAATTAGCTTTGTTTAATGCATTTGAGTTTCATTTGATTCTATTAGCTATGTTTGACTTCATTTGACTTTCATTTTATTCAATTAGCTTTGTTTGACTTCATTTTACTTTAATATGATTCAATTAACTCTGTTGAATGCATTTGAGTTTCATTTTATTCAATTGGCTTTATTTGAATTCATTTGACTTTCATTTGATTCAATTAGCTTTGTTGAATGCATTTGAGTTTCCTTTGATTCTATTAGCTATGTTTAACTTTATTTGACTTTCATTTGATTTAATTAGCTTGGATTGACTTCATTTAACTTTAATTTGATTCAATTACCTTTGTTTGATTTCACTTGACTTTAATTTGATTCAATTAGCTTTGTAGAATGCATTTGAATTTCATTTGACTCAATTAGCTTTGTTGAATATATTTGAGTTTAATTTGATTCTATTAGCTTTGTTTAATGTATTTGAGTATCATTTGATTCAATTAGCTTTGTTGAATGCATTTGAGTTTCATTTGATTCTATTAGCTATGTTTGACTTCATTTGACTTTCATTTGATTCAATTAGCTTTGTTTGACTTCATTTTACTTTAATTTGATTCAATTAACTTTGTTGAATGCATTTGAGTTTCATTTTATTCAATTGACTTTATTTGAATTCATTTGACTTTCATTTGATTCAATTAGCTTTGTTGAATGCATTTGAGTTTCATTTGACTCAATAAGCTTTATTGAATACATTTGAGTTTCATTTTATTCTATTAGCTATGATTGACTTCATTTGACTTTCATTTGATTCAATTAGCTTTGTTTGACTTTTATTTTACTTTAATTTGATTCAATTAACTTTGTTGAATGCATTTGAGCTTTATTTGATTCAAATAGCTTTCTTGAATGCATTTGCGTTTCATTTGATTCAATTTGCTTTGATTGACTTCATTTGACTTTAATGTGATTCAATTAGTTTTGTTGAATGCATTTGAGTTTCATTTGATTCAATTAGCTTTGTCGAATGCATTTGAGTTTCATTTGATTCTATTAGCTATGTTTGACTTTATTTGACTTTCATTTGATTCAATTAGCTTGGTTTGACTTCATTTAACTTTAATTTGATTTAATTAGCTTTGTTTGACTTCATTTGACTTTGATTTGATTCAATTAGCTTTGGAGAATGCATTTGAGTTTCATTTGACTCAATTAGCTTTGTTGAATACATTTGAGTTTCATTTGATTCTATTAGCTATGTTTGACTTCATTTGACTTTTATTTGATTCAATTAGCATTGTTTGACTTCATTTAATGTAATTAGATTCAATTTGGTTTGTCGAATGCATTTGAGTTTCATTTGATTCAATTAGCTATGTTTGACTTCAATTAACTTTCTTTTGATTCAATTAGCTTTGTTGAATGCATTTGAGTTTAATTTGATTCAATTAGCTTTATTGAATGCATTTGAGTTTCATTTGATTCAATTAGCTTTGTTGAATGCATTTGATTTTCATTTCGTTTTATTAGCTATGTTTGACTTCATTTGACTTTCATTTGATTCAATTAGCTTTGTTTAATGCATTTGAGTTTCATTTGATTCAATTAGCTTTGTTTAATGCATTTGAGTTTCATTTGATTTTATTAGCTATGTTTGACTTCATTTGACTTTCATTTGATTCAATTAGCTTTGTTTGACTTCATTTTACTTTAATTTGATTCAATTAACTCTGTTGAATGCATTTGAGTTTCATTTTATTCAATTGGCTTTATTTGAATTCATTTGACTTTCATTTGATTCAATTAGCTTTGTTGAATGCATTTGAGTTTCCTTTGATTTTATTAGCTATGTTTAACTTTATTTGACTTTCATTTGATTTAATTAGCTTGGATTGACTTCATTTAACTTTAATTTGATTCAATTACCTTTGTTTGATTTCACTTGACTTTAATTTGATTCAATTAGCTTTGTAGAATGCATTTGAATTTCATTTGACTCAATTAGCTTTGTTGAATATATTTGAGTTTAATTTGATTCTATTAGCTTTGTTTAATGTATTTGAGTATCATTTGATTCAATTAGCTTTGTTGAATGCATTTGAGTTTCATTTGATTCTATTAGCTATGTTTGACTTCATTTGACTTTCATTTGATTCAATTAGCTTTGTTTGACTTCATTTTACTTTAATTTGATTCAATTAACTTTGTTGAATGCATTTGAGTTTCATTTTATTCAATTGACTTTATTTGAATTCATTTGACTTTCATTTGATTCAATTAGCTTTGTTGAATGCATTTGAGTTTCATTTGACTCAATAAGCTTTATTGAATACATTTGAGTTTCATTTTATTCTATTAGCTATGATTGACTTCATTTGACTTTCATTTGATTCAATTAGCTTTGTTTGACTTTATTTTACTTTAATTTGATTCAATTAACTTTGTTGAATGCATTTGAGCTTTATTTGATTCAAATAGCTTTACTGAATGCATTTGCGTTTCATTTGATTCAATTTGCTTTGATTGACTTCATTTGACTTTAATGTGATTCAATTAGTTTTGTTGAATGCATTTGAGTTTCATTTGATTCAATTAGCTTTGTCGAATGCATTTGAGTTTCATTTGATTCTATTAGCTATGTTTGACTTTATTTGACTTTCATTTGATTCAATTAGCGTAGTTTGACTTCATTTAACTTTAATTTGATTTAATTAGCTTTGTTTGACTTCATTTGACTTTAATTTGATTCAATTAGCTTTGGAGAATGCATTTGAGTTTCATTTGACTCAATTAGCTTTGTTGAATACATTTGAGTTTCATTTGATTCTATTAGCTATGTTTGACTTCATTTGACTTTTATTTGATTCAATTAGCATTGTTTGACTTCATTTAATGTAATTAGATTCAATTTGGTTTGTCGAATGCATTTGAGTTTCATTTGATTCAATTCGCTATGTTTGACTTCAATTGACTTTCTTTTGATTCAATTAGCTTTGTTGAATGCATTTGAGTTTAATTTGATTCAATTAGCTTTATTGAATGCATTTGAGTTTCATTTGATTCAATTAGCTTTGTTGAATGCATTTGATTTTCATTTCGTTTTATTAGCTATGTTTGACTTCATTTGACTTTCATTTGATTCAATTAGCTTTGTTTAATGCATTTGAGTTTCATTTGATTCAATTAGCTTTGTTTAATGCATTTGAGTTTCATTTGATTCTATTAGCTATGTTTGACTTCATTTGACTTTCATTTGATTCAATTAGCTTTGTTTGACTTCATATTACTTTAATTTGATTCAATTAACTCTGTTGAATGCATTTGAGTTTCATTTTATTCAATTGGCTTTATTTGAATTCATTTGACTTTCATTTGATTCAATTAGCTTTGTTGAATGCATTTGAGTTTCCTTTGATACTATTAGCTATGTTTAACTTTATTTGACTTTCATTTGATTTAATTAGCTTGGATTGACTTCATTTAACTGTAATTTGATTCAATTACCTTTGTTTGATTTCACTTGACTTTAATTTGATTCAATTAGCTTTGTAGAATGCATTTGAATTTCATTTGACTCAATTAGCTTTGTTGAATATATTTGAGTTTAATTTGATTCTATTAGCTTTGTTTAATGTATTTGAGTATCATTTGATTCAATTAGCTTTGTTGAATGCATTTGAGTTTCATTTGATTCTATTAGCTATGTTTGACTTCATTTGACTTTCATTTGATTCAATTAGCTTTGTTTGACTTCATTTTACTTTAATTTGATTCAATTAACTTTGTTGAATGCATTTGAGTTTCATTTTATTCAATTGGCTTTATTTGAATTCATTTGACTTTCATTTGATTAAATTAGCTTTGTTGAATGCATTTAAGTTTCATTTGATTCTATTAGCTATGTTTGACTTTATTTGACTTTCATTTGATTCAATTAGCTTGGTTTGACTTTATTTAACTTTAATTTGATTCAATTAGCTTTGCTTGATTTCACTTGACTTTAATTTGATTCAATTAGCTTTGTAGAATGCATTTAAATTTCATTTGACTCAATTAGCTTTGTTGAATATATTTGAGTTTTATTTGATTCTATTAGCTATGTTTGACTTCATTTGACTTTCATTTGATTCAATTAGCTTTGTTTGACTTCATTTTACTTTAATTTGATTCAATACTTTGTTGAATGCATTTGAGTTTCATTTTATTCAATTGGCTTTATTTGAATTCATTTGACTTTCATTTGATTCAATTAGCTTTGTTGAATGCATTTAAGTTTCATTTGATTCTATTGGCTATGTTTGACTTTATTTGACTTTCATTTGATTCATTTAGCTAGGTTTGACTTCATTTAACTTTAATTTGATTCAATTAGCTTTGCTTGATTTCACTTGACTTTAATTTGATTCAATTAGCTTTGTAGAATGCATTTGAATTTCATTTGTCTCAAATAGCTTTGTTGAATATATTTGAGTTTCAATTGATTCTATTAGCTATGTTTCACTTCATTTGACTTTCATTTGATTCAATTAGCTTTGTTTGACTTCATTTTACTTTTATTTGATTCAATTTGCTTTGTTGAATGCATTCGAGTTTCATTTGATTAAATTAGTTATGTTTGACTTTAATTGACTTTCTTTTGATTCAATTAGCTTTGTTGAATGAATTTGCGTTAAATTTGATTCAATTAGCTTTATTGACTTCATTTGACTTTTATTTGATTCAATTAGCTTTGTTTAATGCATTTGAGTTTCATTTGATTCAATTAGCTTTGTTGAATGCATTTGAGTTTCATTTGATTCTATTAGCTATGTTTAACTTCATTTCACTTTCATTTGATTCAATTAGACTTCTTTGACTTCATTTTTCTTTAATTTGATTCAATTAGCTTTGTTGAATGCATTTGAGTTTCATTTGATTCAATTAGCTATATTTGAATTCATTTGACTTTCATTTGATACAATTAGCTTTGATTGACTTCATTTGACTTTATTGTGATTCAATTAGCTTTGTTGAATGCATTTGAGTTCCATTTCATTTTATTAGCTATGTTTGACTTCATTTGACTTTTATTTGATTCAATTAGCTTTGTTTAATGCATTTGAGTTTCATTTGATTCAATTAGCTTTGTTGAATGCATTTGAGTTTCATTTGATTCTATTAGCTACGTTTGACTTCATTTGACTTTCATTTGATTCAATTAGCTTTGCTTGACTTCATTTTACTTTAATTTGATTCAATTAACTTTGTTGAATGCATTTGAGTTTCATTTTATTCAATTGGCTTTATTTGAATTCATTTGACTTTCATTTGATTCAATTAGCTTTGTTGAATGCATTTGAGTTTCATTTGATTCTATTAACTATGTTTGACTTTATTTGACTTTCATTTTAGGAAAAATTGACAAGAGCAGACCCAACTATGACCATTCTTCCATAATAGATCCCAACTTTCGATTATTCCGCACCGAGTCCCAACTTTGGAGGGTCTTTTACGAAAACGGTCCAAGTGGAAGGGTGACTCGCTTAACTTTGTAAAAAAAAAAATTCAACCCATCTCCTTCCTCCTTTTTCGGTCTTTCTCTCTCCTTTCCCCGCCACAAAACCACCAACCATCCACCCATACCACCACCTCCAAAAGCGCGACCACCATCACCCCCTTCCACCTTCCTTGCCAGTGCTGGACCACCCCTGCCGCGGCCAGTAACCCGGGACCCATGAACCCCAACCCTATTTCCCCCCGCCTCGACCAACCACCGCACATCGCTCTCTCCTCTCGCCAAAACCGAAACCCACCACCCACACCATTTCGGACCCCCGACCTCCGGCCCTCCGATTTCCGGTCACGAACCCTCCCCAGCCCTCTTTCCCCCGCCTCGACCAGCCGCACCCCCCTCTCCATTTGTGTGGCAAGATGAAATCGGCTTCATATGGCCGCCTTCTTTTCGGTCACTCATGATTTCTTTGATCTCTTTGATGGTAACTACCTCCACTACTCTAGATATTGTCACTCCAACCCAATCACTCCATGATGGTAAGACTTTGGTTTCCAAAGGTGGGAACTTTAGTGGGATTCTTCGGTCAACAGCAGGCACGAGAAGATATGTGGGAATTTGGTTTAAGAATATCTCGGTCATGACGTATGTTTGGGTTGCCAATCGAGAGTCTCCACTTCTTGATTCATTTGGCGTTCTTCGGATGACCCAATCGAGAGAGAAGATAGAGTGTGCGAGTGAGAGGGAGGTTGGGCGGGAGGGTGGCGCGCGGTGCGCTGCGGACGGCGGTAGGTGGGGAGTGGTCTTGCGGTGGTTCGAAATCGGGCGGTTCGGCGAGCGGGGAGATGTTGGTGGTTTGGGTGGCGAAGTGAAAACAGAGGAGAGAGATAATGGGGTAGTGCGAAATAAAACGGGGAGTTTAAGGGGTTGGTTCTTTGAGTGGCGTTTTTTCGGCGAAGGTCCGGGGAATTCCGGTGAGGTGAATATGGTGGAAGTTGGAGTGTTGTGTGATGAATTGAGGAGTTTTTTTTTTTTTTGGTGTTCTTAAAGCTCTATTTTTTTTTTTTGAATATGTGTTGGCTGGGCATGGGGTTGCCGGAGGTGGTGGCTAGGCATGGGGTTGCGGAGGTGGTGGTGGGCATGGGGTTGCCGGAGGTGGTGGGGGGTAGAGTCGTAGAGAGAGGGGGTGGAATTGTTGTTGCTTTGCAAGGGAGGAGTTACGATGGCGGGGGAAGGGGTGGCAGGTGCGGGGAGAGGGTGGCAGGAGGTGGCAAGGGTGGTGGTTTCAAATGTTTGCTTTGTAGCGAGGTTAGGTGACCTGCTAGGACCTTTAATATAAAGCACCCCCTAAAGTTGGGACTGGTGTGGAATAATCGAAAGTTGGGATCTATTATGGAAGGGTGGCCATAGTTGGGCTCGCTCTTGTCAATTTTTCCTTCATTTTATTTAATTAGCTTGGTTTGACTTCATTTAACTTTAATTTGATTCAATTAGTTTTGTTTGACTTCAATTGACTTTCTTTTGATTCAATTAACTTTGTTGAATGCATTTGAGTTTAATTTGATTCAATTAGCTTTATTGAATGCATTTGAGTTTCATTTGATTCTATTAACTATGTTTGACTTCATTTGACTTTCATTTGTTTCAATTAGCTTTGTTTGACTTCATTTTACTTTAATTTGATTCAATTAGCTTTGTAGAATGCATTTGAGTTTCATTTGACTCAATTAGCCTTGTTGAATATATTTGAGTTTCATTTGATTCTATTAGCTATGTTTGACTTCATTTGACTTTAATTTGAATAAAATAGCTTTATTGAATGCATTTGAGTTTCATTTGATTCAATAAGTTTTGTTTGACTTTAATTTGATTCAATTAGCTTTGTGGAATGCACTTGAGTTTCATTTGACTCAATTAGCTTTGTTGAATACATTTGAGTTTCATTTGATTCTACTCCCTCCGTCCCTAAATAGAGTGCCTTATTTTGGGCACAAGTATTAAAAAGAAATCACGTGTAGGACCTTAGTTGTATTAATTCATAATTTAATATAGAAGTTGGTACACTTTTTATGAATTATTTATTAAGGAGATAGAATGTGGGCCATATGGGAAAATGGGTTATATTATAAAAGTTGATAGCAAAATAATATTTTAATTGGTGGACCCATACCAAATAAGGAAGAGGAAACTATTTTGGGACAAACATAAATGGAAAAATGGGCACTATTTAGGGACGGAGGGAGTATTAGAAATGTTTGACCTAATTTGACTTTCATTTGATTCAATTAGCTTTGTTTGACTTCATTTTACTTTAATTTGATTCAATTTGTTTTGTTGAATGCATTTGAGTTTCATTTGATTCAATTAGCTATGTTTGACTTCAATTGAATTTATTTTGATTCAATTAGCTTTGTTGAATGCATTTGAGTTTAATTTGATTCAATTAGCATTATTGAATGCATTTGAGTTTCATTTGATTCAATTAGCTTTGTAGAATGCATTTGAGTTTCATTTGACTCAATTAGCTTTGTTCAATACAATTGAGTTTCATTTGATTCAATTAGCTATGTTTGTCTTCATTTGACTTTCATTTGATTCAATTAGCTTTCTTTGACTTCATTTTACTTTAATTTGATTCAATTTGCTTTGTTGAATGCATTCGAGTTTCATTTGATTCAATTAGTTATGTTTGACTTTAATTGACTTTCTTTTGATTCAATTAGCTTTGTTGAATGCATTTGCGTTTAATTTGATTCAATTAGCTTTATTGACTTTTATTTGATTCAATTAGCTTTGTTTAATGCATTTGAGTTTCATTTGATTCAATTAGCTTTGTTGAATGCATTTGAGTTTCATTTGATTCTATTAGCTATGTTTAACTTCATTTGACTTTCATTTGATTCAATTAGATTTGTTTGACTTTATTTTACTTTAATTTGATTCAATTAGCTTTGTTGAATGCATTTGAGTTTCATTTGATTCAATTAGGTTTATTTGAATTCATTTGACTTTCATTTGATACAATTAGCTTTGATTGACTTCATTTGACTTTAATGTGATTCAATTAGCTTGGTTGAATGCATTTGAGTTTCATTTGATTGAATTAGCTTTGTCGAACGCATTTGAGTTTCATTTGATTCTATTAGCTATGTTTGACTTTATATGACTTTCATTTGATTCAACTAGCTTGGTTTGACTTCATTTTACTTTAATTTGATTTAATTAGATTGTTTGACTTCATTTGACTTTAATTTGATTCAATTAGCTTTGTAGAATGCATTTGAGTTTCATTTGACTCAATAAGCTTTATTGAATACATTTGAGTTTCATTTTATTCTATTAGCTATGATTGACTTCATTTGACTTTCATTTGATTCAATTAGCTTTGTTTGACTTTTATTTTACTTTAATTTGATTCAATTAACTTTGTTGAATGCATTTGAGTTTTATTTGATTCAAATAGCTTTACTGAATGCATTTGAGTTTCATTTGATTCAATTAGCTTTGAAGAATGAATTTGAGTTTCATTTGACTCAATTAGCTTTGTTCAATACAATTGAGTTTCATTTGATTCAATTAGCTATGTTTGTCTTCATTTGACTTTCATTTGATTCAATTAGCTTTCTTTGACTTCATTTTACTTTAATTTGATTCAATTTGCTTTGTTGAATGCATTCGAGTTTCATTTGATTCAATTAGCTTTATTGAATGTATTTGAGTTTCATTTGATTCAATTAGCTTTGTAGAATGCATTTGAGTTTCATTTAACTCAATTAGCTTTGTTCAATACAATTGAGTCTCATTTGATTCAATTAGCTATGTTTGTCTTCATTTGACTTTCATTTGATTCAATTAGCTTTGCTTGACTTCATTTTACTTTAATTTGATTCAATTAACTTTGTTGAATGCATTTGAGTTTCATTTTATTCAATTGGCTTTATTTGAATTCATTTGACTTTAATGTGATTCAATTAGCTTTGTTGAATGCATTTGAGTTTCATTTGATTCAATTAGCTTTGTCGAATGCATTTGCGTTTCATTTGATTCAATTAGCTTTGATTGACTTCATTTGACTTTAATGTGATTCAATTAGCTTTGTTGAATGCATTTGAGTTTCATTTGATTCAATTAGCTTTGTCGAATGCATTTGAGTTTCATTTGATTCTATTAGCTATGTTTGACTTTATTTGACTTTCATTTGATTCAATTAGCTTGGTTTGACTTCATTTAACTTTAATTTGATTTAATTAGCTTTGTTTGACTTCATTTGACTTTAATTTGATTCAATTAGCTTTGGAGAATGCATTTAAGTTTCATTTGACTCAATTAGCTATGTTTCGACTTCATTAGACTTTTATTTGATTCAATTAGCATTGTTTGACTTCATTTAATGTAATTAGATTCAATTTGGTTTGTCGAATGCATTTGAGTTTCATTTGATTCAATTAGCTATGTTTGACTTCAATTGACTTTCTTTTGATTCAATTAGCTTTGTTGAATGCATATGAGTTTAATTTGATTCAATTAGCTTTATTGAATGCATTTGAGTTTCATTTGATTCAATTAGCTTTGTTGAATGCATTTGATTTTCATTTCGTTTTATTAGCTATGTTTGACTTCATTTGACTTTCATTTGATTCAATTAGCTTTGTTTAATGCATTTGAGTATCATTTGATTCAATTAGCTTTGTTTAATGCATTTGAGTTTCATTTGATTCTATTAGCTATGTTTGAATTCATTTGACTTTCATTTGATTCAATTAGCTTTGTTTAACTTCATTTGACTTTCATTTGATTCAATTAGATTTGTTTGACTTTATTTTACTTTAATTTGATTCAATTAGCTTTGTTGAATGCATTTGAGTTTCATTTGATTCAATTAGGTTTATTTGAATTCATTTGACTTTCATTTGATACAATTAGCTTTGATTGACTTCATTTGACTTTAATGTGATTCAATTAGCTTGGTTGAATGCATTTGAGTTTCATTTGATTGAATTAGCTTTGTCGAACGCATTTGAGTTTCATTTGATTCTATTAGCTATGTTTCGACTTTATATTACTTTCATTTGATTCAACTAGCTTGGTTTGACTTCATTTTACTTTAATTTGATTTAATTAGATTGTTTGACTTCATTTGACTTTAATTTGATTCAATTAGCTTTGTAGAATGCATTTGAGTTTCATTTGACTCAATAAGCTTTATTGAATACATTTGAGTTTCATTTTATTCTATTAGCTATGATTGACTTCATTTGATTTTCATTTGATTCAATTAGCTTTGTTTGACTTTATTTTACATTAATTTGATTCAATTAACTTTGTTGAATGCATTTGAGTTTTATTTGATTCAATTAGCTTTGATTGACTTCATTTGACTTTAATGTGATTCAATTAGCTTTGTTGAATGCATTTGAGTTTCATTTGATTCAATTAGCTTTGTCGAATGCATTTGCGTTTCATTTGATTCAATTAGCTTTGATTGACTTCATTTGACTTTAATGTGATTCAATTAGCTTTGTTGAATGCATTTGAGTTTCATTTGATTCAATTAGCTTTGTCGAATGCATTTGAGTTTCATTTGATTCTATTAGCTATGTTTGACTTTATTTGACTTTCATTTGATTCAATTAGCTTGGTTTGACTTCATTTAACTTTAATTTGATTTAATTAGCTTTGTTTGACTTCATTTGACTTTAATTTGATTCAATTAGCTTTGGAGAATGCATTTAAGTTTCATTTGACTCAATTAGCTTTGTTGAATACATTTGAGTTTCATTTGATTCTATTAGCTATGTTTCGACTTCATTAGACTTTTTATTTGATTCAATTAGCATTGTTTGACTTCATTTAATGTAATTAGATTCAATTTGGTTTGTCGAATGCATTTGAGTTTCATTTGATTCAATTAGCTATGTTTGACTTCAATTGACTTTCTTTTGATTCAATTAGCTTTGTTGAATGCATATGAGTTTAATTTGATTCAATTAGCTTTATTGAATGCATTTGAGTTTCATTTGATTCAATTAGCTTTCTTGAATGCATTTGATTTTCATTTCGTTTTATTAGCTATGTTTGACTTCATTTGACTTTCATTTGATTCAATTAGCTTTGTTTAATGCATTTGAGTATCATTTGATTCAATTAGCTTTGTTTAATGCATTTGAGTTTCATTTGATTCTATTAGCTATGTTTGACTTCATTTGACTTTCATTTGATTCAATTAGCTTTGTTTGACTTCATTTTACTTTAATTTGATTCAATTAACTCTGTTGAATGCATTTGAGTTTCATTTTATTCAATTGGCTTTATTTGAATTCATTGACTTTCATTTGATTCAATTAGCTTTGTTGAATGCATTTGAGTTTCCTTTGATTCTATTAGCTATGTTTAACTTTATTTGACTTTCATTTGATTTAATTAGCTTAGATTGACTTCATTTAACTTTAATTTGATTCAATTACCTTTGTTTGATTTCACTTGACTTTAATTTGATTCAATTAGCTTTGTAGAATACATTTGAATTTCATTTGACTCAATTAGCTTTGTTGAATATATTTGAGTTTAATTTGATTCTATTAGCTTTGTTTAATGTATTTGAGTATCATTTGATTCAATTAGCTTTGTTGAATGCATTTGAGTTTCATTTGATTCTATTAGCTATGTTTGACTTCATTTGACTTTCATTTGATTCAATTAGCTTTGTTTGACTTCATTTTACTTTAATTTGATTCAATTAACTTTGTTGAATGCATTTTGAGTTTCATTTTATTCAATTGGCTTTATTTGAATTCATTTGACTTTCATTTGATTCAATTAGCTTTGTTGAATGCATTTGAGTTTCATTTGACTCAATAAGCTTTATTGAAGACATTTGAGTTTCATTTTATTCTATTAGCTATGATTGACTTCATTTGACTTTCATTTGATTCAATTAGCTTTGTTAGACTTTATTTTACTTTAATTTGATTCAATTAACTTTGTTGAATGCATTTGAGTTTTATTTGATTCAAATAGCTTTACTGAATGCATTTGCGTTTCATTTTATTCAATTAGCTTTGATTGTCTTCATTTGACTTTAATGTGATTCAATTAGCTTTGTTGAATGCATTTGAGTTTCATTTGATTCAATTAGCTTTGTCGAATGCATTTGAGTTTTATTTGATTCTATTAGCTATGTTTGACTTTATTTAACTTTCATTTGATTCAATTAGCTTTGTTTGACTTCATTTTACTTTAATTTGATTCAATTAACTTTGTTGAATGCATTTGAGTTTCATTTTATTCAATTGGCTTTAATTGAATTCATTTGACTTTCATTTGATTCAATTAGCTTTGTTGAATGCATTTGAGTTTCATTTGACTCAATAAGCTTTATTGAATACATTTGAGTTTCATTTTATTCTATTAGCTATGATTGACTTCATTTGACTTTCATTTGATTCAATTAGCTTTGTTTGACTTTATTTTACTTTAATTTGATTCAATTAACTTTGTTGAATGCATTTGAGCTTTATTTGATTCAATTAGCTTTACTGAATGCATTTGCGTTTCATTTGATTCAATTAGCTTTGATTGACTTCATTTGACTTTAATGTGATTCAATTAGCTTTGTTGAATGCATTTGAGTTTCATTTGATTCAATTAGCTTTGTCGAATGCATTTGAGTTTCATTTGATTCTATTAGCTATGTTTGACTTTATTTGACTTTCATTTGATTCAATTAGCTTGGTTTGACTTCATTTAACTTGAATTTGATTTAATTAGCTTTGTTTGACTTCATTTGACTTTAATTTGATTCAATTAGCTTTGGAGAATGCATTTGAGTTTCATTTGACTCAATTAGCTTTGTTGAATACATTTGAGTTTCATTTGATTCTATTAGCTATGTTTGACTTCATTTGACTTTTATTTGATTCAATTAGCATTGTTTGACTTCATTTAATGTAATTAGATTCAATTTGGTTTGTCGAATGCATTTGAGTTTCATTTGATTCAATTAGCTATGTTTGACTTCAATTGACTTTCTTTTGATTCAATTAGCTTTGTTGAATGCATTTGAGTTTAATTTGATTCAATTAGCTTTATTGAATGCATTTGAGTTTCATTTGATTCAATTAGCTTTGTTGAATGCATTTGATTTTCATTTCGTTTTATTAGCTATGTTTGACTTCATTTGACTTTCATTTGATTCAATTAGCTTTGTTTAATGCATTTGAGTTTCATTTGATTCAATTAGCTTTGTTTAATGCATTTGAGTTTCATTTGATTCTATTAGCTATGTTTGACTTCATTTGACTTTCATTTGATTCAATTAGCTTTGTTTGACTTCATTTTACTTTAATTTGATTCAATTAACTCTGTTGAATGCATTTGAGTTTCATTTTATTCAATTGGCTTTATTTGAATTCATTTGACTTTCATTTGATTCAATTAGCTTTGTTGAATGCATTTGAGTTTCCTTTGATTCTATTAGCTATGTTTAACTTTATTTGACTTTCATTTGATTTAATTAGCTTGGATTGACTTCATTTAACTTTACTTTAATTCAATTACCTTTGTTTGATTTCACTTGACTTTAATTTGATTCAATTAGCTTTGTAGAATGCATTTGAATTTCATTTGACTCAATTAGCTTTGTTGAATATATTTGAGTTTCATTTGATTCTATTAAGTATGTTTGACTTCATTTGACTTTCATTTGTTTCAATTAGCTTTGTTTGACTTCATTTTACTTTAATTTGATTCAATTAGCTTTGGAGAATGCATTTGAGTTTCATTTGACTCAATTAGCCTTGTTGAATATATTTGAGTTTCATTTGATTCTATTAGCTATGTTTGACTTCATTTGACTTTAATTTGAATAAAATAGCTTTATTGAATGCATTTGAATTTCATTTGATTCAATAAGTTTTGTTTGACTTTAATTTGATTCAATTAGCTTTGCAGAATGCACTTGAGTTTCATTTGACTCAATTAGCTTTGTTGAATACATTTGAGTTTCATTTGATTCTACTCCCTCCGTCCCTAAATAGAGTGCCCACTTATTTTGGGCACAAGTATTAAGAAGAAATCACGTGTAGGACCTTAGTTGTATTAATTCATAATTTAATATAGAAGTTGGTACACTTTTTATGAATTATTTATTAAGGAGATAGAATGTGGGCCATATGGGAAAATGGGTGATATTATAAAAGTTGATAGCAAAATAATATTTTAATAGGTGGACCCATACCAAATAAGGAAGAGGAAAATCTATTTGGGACAAACATAAATGGAAAAATGGGCACTCTATTTAGGAACGGAGGGAGTATTAGAAATGTTTGACTTCATTTGACTTTCAATTGATTCAATTAGCTTTGTTTGACTTCATTTTACTTTAATTTGATTCAATTTGTTTTGTTGAATGCATTTGAGTTTCATTTGATTCAATTAGCTATGTTTGACTTCAATTGAATTTATTTTGATTCAATTAGCTTTGTTGAATTGCATTTGAGTTTAATTTGATTCAATTAGCTTTATTGAATGCATTTGAGTTTCATTTGATTCAAATAGCTTTGTAGAATGCATTTGAGTTTCATTTGACTCAATTAGCTTTGTTCAATACAATTGATTTTCATTTGATTCAATTAGCTATGTTTGTCTTCATTTGACTTTCATTTGATTTAATTAGCTTTCTTTGACTTCATTTTACTTTAATTTGATTCAATTTGCTTTGTTGAATGCATTCGAGTTTCATTTGATTCAATTAGTTATGTTTGATTTTAATTGACTTTCTTTTGATTCAATTAGCTTTGTTGAATGCATTTGCGTTTAATTTGATTCAATTAGCTTTATTGACTTCATTTGACTTTTATTTGATTCAATTAGCTTTGTTTAATGCATTTGAGTTTCATTTGATTCAATTAGCTTTGTTGAATGCATTTGAGTTTCATTTGATTCTATTAGCTATGTTTAACTTCATTTGACTTTCATTTGATTCAATTAGATTTGTTTGACTTTATTTTACTTTAATTTGATTCAATTAGCTTTGTTGAATGCATTTGAGTTTCATTTGATTCAATTAGGTTTATTTGAATTCATTTGACTTTCATTTGATACAATTAGCTTTGATTGACTTCATTTGACTTTAATGTGATTCAATTAGCTTGGTTGAATGCATTTGAGTTTCATTTGATTGAATTAGCTTTGTCGAACGCATTTGAGTTTCATTTGATTCTATTAGCTATGTTTGACTTTATATGACTTTCATTTGATTCAACTAGCTTGGTTTGACTTCATTTTACTTTAATTTGATTTAATTAGATTGTTTGACTTCATTTGACTTTAATTCGATTCAATTAGCTTTGTAGAATGCATTTGAGTTTCATTTGACTCAATAAGCTTTATTGAATACATTTGAGTTTCATTTTATTCTATTAGCTATGATTGACTTCATTTGACTTTCATTTGATTCAATTAGCTTTGTTTGACTTTATTTTACTTTAATTTCATTCAATTAACTTTGTTGAATGCATTTGAGTTTTATTTGATTCAAATAGCTTTACTGAATGCATTTGCGTTTCATTTGATTCAATTAGCTTTGATTGACTTCATTTGACTTTAATGTGATTCAATTAGCTTTGTTGAATGCATTTGAGTTTCATTTGATTCAATTAGCTTTGTCGAATGCATTTGAGTTTCATTTGATTCTATTAGCTATGTTTGACTTTATTTGACTTTCATTTGATTCAATTAGCTTGGCTTGACTTCATTTAACTTTAATTTGATATAATTAGCTTTGTTTGACTTCATTTGACTTTAATTTGATTCAATTAGCTTTGGAGAATGCATTTGAGTTTCATTTGACTTAATTAGCTTTGTTGAATACATTTGAGTTTCATTTGATTCTATTAGCTATGTTTGACTTCATTTGACTTTTATTTGATTCAATTAGCATTGTTTGACTTCATTTAATGTAATTAGATTCAATTTGGTTTGTCGAATGCATTTGAGTTTCATTTGATTCAATTAGCTATGTTTGACTTCAATTGACTTTCTTTTGATTCAATTAGCTTTGTTGAATGCATTTGAGTTTAATTTGATTCAATTAGCTTTATTGAATGCATTTGAGTTTCATTTGATTCAATTAGCTTTGTTGAATGCATTTGATTTTCATTTCGTTTTATTAGCTATGTTTGACTTCATTTGACTTTGATTTGATTCAATTAGCTTTGTTTAATGCATTTGAGTTTCATTTGATTCAATTAGCTTTGTTTAATGCATTTGAGTTTCATTTGATTCTATTAGCTATGTTTGACTTCATTTGACTTTCATTTGATTCAATTAGCTTTGTTTTGACTTCATTTTACTTTAATTTGATTCAATTAACTTTGTTGAATGCATTTGAGCTTTATTTGATTCAAATAGCTTTACTGAATGCATTTGCGTTTCATTTGATTCAATTTGCTTTGATTGACTTCATTTGACTTTCATTTGATTCAATTAGCTTTGTTGAATGCATTTGAGTTTCCTTTGATTCTATTAGCTATGTTTAACATTATTTGACTTTCATTTGATTTAATTAGCTTGGATTGACTTCATTTAACTTTAATTTGATTCAATTACCTTTGTTTGATTTCACTTGACTTTAATTTGATTCAATTAGCTTTGTAGAATGCATTTGAATTTCATTTGACTCAATTAGCTTTGTTGAATATATTTGAGTTTAATTTGATTCTATTAGCTTTGTTTAATGTATTTGAGTATCATTTGATTCAATTAGCTTTGTTGAATGCATTTGAGTTTCATTTGATTCTATTAGCTATGTTTGACTTCATTTGACTTTCATTTGATTCAATTAGCTTTGTTTGACTTCATTTTACTTTAATTTGATTCAATTAACTTTGTTGAATGCATTTGAGTTTCATTTTATTCAATTGGCTTTATTTGAATTCATTTGACTTTCATTTGATTCAATTAGCTTTGTTGAATGCATTTGAGTTTCATTTGACTCAATAAGCTTTATTGAATACATTTGAGTTTCATTTTATTCTATTAGCTATGATTGACTTCATTTGACTTTCATTTGATTCAATTAGCTTTGTTTGACTTTATTTTACTTTAATTTGATTCAATTAACTTTGTTGAATGCATTTGAGCTTTGTTTGATTCAAATAGCTTTACTGAATGCATTTGCGTTTCATTTGATTCAATTTGCTTTGATTGACTTCATTTGACTTTAATGTGATTCAATTAGCTTTGTTGAATGCATTTGAGTTTCATTTGATTCAATTAGCTTTGTCGAATGCATTTGAGTTTCATTTGATTCTATTAGCTATGTTTGACTTCAATTGACTTTCTTTTGATTCAATTAGCTCTGTTGAATGCATTTGAGTTTCCTTTGATTCTATTAGCTATGTTTAACTTTATTTGACTTTCATTTGATTTAATTAGCTTGGATTGACTTCATTTAACTTTAATTTGATTCAATTACCTTTGTTTGATTTCACTTGACTTTAATTTGATTCAATTAGCTTTGTAGAATGCATTTGAATTTCATTTGACTCAATTAGCTTTGTTGAATATATTTGAGTTTCATTTGATTCTATTAACTATGTTTGAGTTCATTTGACTTTCATTTGTTTCAATTAGCTTTGTTTGACTTCATTTTACTTTAATTTGATTCAATTAGCTTTGGAGAATGCATTTGAGTTTCATTTGACTCAATTAGCCTTGTTGAATATATTTGAGTTTCATTTGATTCTATTAGCTATGTTTGACTTCATTTGACTTTAATTTGAATAAAATAGCTTTATTGAATGCATTTGAGTTTAATTTGATTCAATAAGTTTTGTTTGACTTTAATTTGATTCAATTAGCTTTGCAGAATGCACTTGAGTTTCATTTGACTCAATTAGCTTTGTTGAATATATTTGAGTTTCATTTGATTCTACTCCCTCCGTCCCTAAATAGAGTGCCCACTTATTTTGGGCACAAGTATTAAGAAGAAATCACGTGTAGGACCTTAGTTGTATTAATTCATAATTTAATATAGAAGTTGGTACACTTTTTATGAATTATTTATTAAGGAGATAGAATGTGGGCCATATGGGAAAATGGGTGATATTATAAAAGTTGATAGCAAAATAATATTTTAATTGGTGGACCCATACCAAATAAGGAAGAGGAAAATCTATTTGGGACAAACATAAATGGAAAAATGGGCACTCTATTTAGGGACGGAGGGAGTATTAGAAATGTTGGACTTCATTTGACTTTCATTTGATTCAATTAGCTTTGTTTGACTTCATTTAACTTTTATTTGATTCAATTTGCTTTGTTGAATGCATTTGAGTTTCATTTGATTCAATTAGCTATGTTTGACTTCAATTGAATTTATTTTGATTCAATTAGCTTTGTTGAATTGCATTTGAGTTTAATTTGATTCAATTAGCTTTATTGAATGCATTTGAGTTTCATTTGATTCAATTAGCTTTGTAGAATGCATTTGAGTTTCATTTGACTCAATTAGCTTTATTCAATACAATTGAGTTTCATTTGATTCAATTAGCTATGTTTGTCTTCATTTGACTTTCATTTGATTCAATTAGCTTTCTTTGACTTCATTTTACTTTAATTTGATTCAATTTGCTTTGTTGAATGCATTCGAGTTTCATTTGATTCAATTAGTTATGTTTGATTTTAATTGACTTTCTTTTGATTCAATTAGCTTTGTTGAATGCATTTGCGTTTAATTTGATTCAATTAGCTTTATTGACTTCATTTGACTTTTATTTGATTCAATTAGCTTTTTTTAATGCATTTGAGTTTCATTTGATTCAATTAGCTTTGTTGAATGCATTTGAGTTTCATTTGATTCTATTAGCTATGTTTAACTTCATTTGACTTTCATTTGATTCAATTAGATTTGTTTGACTTTATTTTACTTTAATTTGATTCAATTTGCTTTGTTGAATGCATTTGTGTTTCATTTGATTCAATTAGGTTTATTTGAATTCATTTGACTTTCATTTGATACAATTAGCTTTGATTGACTTCATTTGACTTTAATGTGATTCAATTAGCTTGGTTGAATGCATTTGAGTTTCATTTGATTGAATTAGCTTTGTCGAACGCATTTGAGTTTCATTTGATTCTATTAGCTATGTTTGACTTTATATTACTTTCATTTGATTCAACTAGCTTGGTTTGACTTCATTTTACTTTAATTTGATTTAATTAGATTGTTTGACTTCATTTGACTTTAATTTGATTCAATTAGCTTTGTAGAATGCATTTGAGTTTCATTTGACTCAATAAGCTTTATTGAATACATTTGAGTTTCATTTTATTCTATTAGCTATGATTGACTTCATTTGACTTTCATTTGATTCAATTAGCTTTGTTTGACTTTATTTTACTTTAATTTGATTCAATTAACTTTGTTGAATGCATTTGAGTTTTATTTGATTCAAATAGCTTTACTGAATGCATTTGCGTTTCATTTGATTCAATTAGCTTTGATTGACTTCATTTGACTTTAATGTCATTCAATTAGCTTTGTTGAATGCATTTGAGTTTCATTTGATTCAATTAGCTTTGTCGAATGCATTTGAGTTTCATTTGATTCTATTAGCTATGTTTGACTTTATTTGACTTTCATTTGATTCAATTAGCTTGGTTTGACTTCATTTAACTTTAATTTGATTTAATTAGCTTTGTTTGACTTCATTTGACTTTAATTTGATTCAATTAGCTTTGGAGAATGCATTTGAGTTTCATTTGACTCAATTAGCTTTGTTGAATACATTTGAGTTTCATTTGATTCTATTAGCTATGTTTGACTTCATTTGACTTTTATTTGATTCAATTAGCATTGTTTGACTTCATTTAATGTAATTAGATTCAATTTGGTTTGTCGAATGCATTTGAGTTTCATTTGATTCAATTAGCTATGTTTGACTTCAATTGACTTTCTTTTGATTCAATTAGCTTTGTTGAATGCATTTGAGTTTAAATTGATACAATTATCTTTATTGAATGCATTTGAGTTTCATTTGATTCAATTAGCTTTGTTGAATGCATTTGATTTTCATTTCGTTTTATTAGCTATGTTTGACTTCATTTGACTTTCATTTGATTCAATTAGCTTTGTTTAATGCATTTGAGTTTCATTTGATTCAATTAGCTTTGTTTAATGCATTTGAGTTTCATTTGATTCTATTAGCTATGTTTGACTTCATTTGACTTTCATTTTATTCAATTAGCTTTGTTTGACTTCATTTTACTTTAATATGATTCAATTAACTTTGTTGAATGCATTTGAGTTTCATTTTATTCAATTGGCTTTATTTGAATTCATTTGACTTTCATTTGATTCAATTAGCTTTGTTGAATGCATTTGAGTTTCCTTTGATTCTATTAGCTATGTTTAACTTTATTTGACTTTCATTTGATTTAATTAGCTTGGATTGACTTCATTTAACTTTAATTTGATTCAATTACCTTTGTTTGATTTCACTTGACTTTAATTTGATTCAATTAGCTTTGTAGAATGCATTTGAATTTCATTTGACTCAATTAGCTTTGTTGAATATATTTGAGTTTAATTTGATTCTATTAGCTTTGTTTAATGTATTTGAGTATCATTTGATTCAATTAGCTTTGTTGAATGCATTTGAGTTTCATTTGATTCTATTAGCTATGTTTGACTTCATTTGACTTTCATTTGATTCAATTAGCTTTGTTTGACTTCATTTTACTTTAATTTGATTCAATTAACTTTGTTGAATGCATTTGAGTTTCATTTTATTCAATTGACTTTATTTGAATTCATTTGACTTTCATTTGATTCAATTAGCTTTGTTGAATGCATTTGAGTTTCATTTGACTCAATAAGCTTTATTGAATACATTTGAGTTTCATTTTATTCTATTAGCTATGATTGACTTCATTTGACTTTCATTTGATTCAATTAGCTTTGTTTGACTTTATTTTACTTTAATTTGATTCAATTAACTTTGTTGAATGCATTTGAGCTTTATTTGATTCAAATAGCTTTACTGAATGCATTTGCGTTTCATTTGATTCAATTTGCTTTGATTGACTTCATTTGACTTTAATGTGATTCAATTAGTTTTGTTGAATGCATTTGAGTTTCATTTGATTCAATTAGCTTTGTCGAATGCATTTGAGTTTCATTTGATTCTATTAGCTATGTTTGACTTTATTTGACTTTCATTTGATTCAATTAGCTTGGTTTGACTTCATTTAACTTTAATTTGATTTAATTAGCTTTGTTTGACTTCATTTGACTTTGATTTGATTCAATTAGCTTTGGAGAATGCATTTGAGTTTCATTTGACTCAATTAGCTTTGTTGAATACATTTGAGTTTCATTTGATTCTATTAGCTATGTTTGACTTCATTTGACTTTTATTTGATTCAATTAGCATTGTTTGACTTCATTTAATGTAATTAGATTCAATTTGGTTTGTCGAATGCATTTGAGTTTCATTTGATTCAATTAGCTATGTTTGACTTCAATTAACTTTCTTTTGATTCAATTAGCTTTGTTGAATGCATTTGAGTTTAATTTGATTCAATTAGCTTTATTGAATGCATTTGAGTTTCATTTGATTCAATTAGCTTTGTTGAATGCATTTGATTTTCATTTCGTTTTATTAGCTATGTTTGACTTCATTTGACTTTCATTTGATTCAATTAGCTTTGTTTAATGCATTTGAGTTTCATTTGATTCAATTAGCTTTGTTTAATGCATTTGAGTTTCATTTGATTTTATTAGCTATGTTTGACTTCATTTGACTTTCATTTGATTCAATTAGCTTTGTTTGACTTCATTTTACTTTAATTTGATTCAATTAACTTTGTTGAATGCATTTGAGTTTTATTTTATTCAATTGGCTTTATTTGAATTCATTTGACTTTCATTTGATTCAATTAGCTTTGTTGAATGCATTTGAGTTTCCTTTGATTTTATTAGCTATGTTTAACTTTATTTGACTTTCATTTGATTTAATTAGCTTGGATTGACTTCATTTAACTTTAATTTGATTCAATTACCTTTGTTTGATTTCACTTGACTTTAATTTGATTCAATTAGCTTTGTAGAATGCATTTGAATTTCATTTGACTCAATTAGCTTTGTTGAATATATTTGAGTTTAATTTGATTCTATTAGCTTTGTTTAATGTATTTGAGTATCATTTGATTCAATTAGCTTTGTTGAATGCATTTGAGTTTCATTTGATTCTATTAGCTATGTTTGACTTCATTTGACTTTCATTTGATTCAATTAGCTTTGTTTGACTTCATTTTACTTTAATTTGATTCAATTAACTTTGTTGAATGCATTTGAGTTTCATTTTATTCAATTGACTTTATTTGAATTCATTTGACTTTCATTTGATTCAATTAGCTTTGTTGAATGCATTTGAGTTTCATTTGACTCAATAAGCTTTATTGAATACATTTGAGTTTCATTTTATTCTATTAGCTATGATTGACTTCATTTGACTTTCATTTGATTCAATTAGCTTTGTTTGACTTTCATTTTACTTTAATTTGATTCAATTAACTTTGTTGAATGCATTTGAGTTTTATTTGATTCAAATAGCTTTACTTGAATGCATTTGCGTTTCATTTGATTCAATTAGCTTTGATTGACTTCATTTGACTTTAATGTGATTCAATTAGCTTTGTTGAATGCATTTGAGTTTCATTTGATTCAATTAGCTTTGTCGAATGCATTTGAGTTTCATTTGATTCTATTAGCTATGTTTGACTTTATTTGACTTTCATTTGATTCAATTAGCTTGGTTTGACTTCATTTAACTTTAATTTGATTTAATTAGCTTTGTTTGACTTCATTTGACTTTAATTTGATTCAATTAGCTTTGGAGAATGCATTTGAGTTTCATTTGACTCAATTAGCTTTGTTGAATACATTTGAGTTTCATTTGATTCTATTAGCTATGTTTGACTTCATTTGACTTTTATTTGATTCAATTAGCATTGTTTGACTTCATTTAATGTAATTAGATTCAATTTGGTTTGTCGAATGCATTTGAGTTTCATTTGATTCAATTAGCTATGTTTGACTTTCATTGACTTTTTTTTGATTCAATTAGCTTCGTTGAATGCATTTGAGTTTCATTTGATTCAATTAGCTTTATTGAATGCATTTGAGTTTCATTTGATTCAATTAGCTTTGTTGAATGCATTTGATTTCCATTTCGTTTTATTAGCTATGTTTGACTTCATTTGACTTTCATTTGATTCAATTAGCTTTGTTTAATGCATTTGAGTTTCATTTGATTCAATTAGCTTTGTTTAATGCATTTGAGTTTCATTTGATTCTATTAGCTATGTTTGACTTCATTTGACTTTCATTTGATTCAATTAGCTTTGTTTGACTTCATTTTACTTTAATTTGATTCAATTAACTTTGTTGAATGCATTTGAGTTTCATTTTATTCAATTGGCTTTATTTGAATTCATTTGACTTTCATTTGATTCAATTAGCTTTGTTGAATGCATTTGAGTTTCCTTTGATTCTATTAGCTATGTTTAACTTTATTTGACTTTCATTTGATTCAATTAGCTTGGATTGACTTCATTTAACTTTAATTTGATTCAATTACCTTTGTTTGATTTCACTTGACTTTAATTTGATTCAATTAGCTTTGTAGAATGCATTTGAATTTCATTTGACTCAATTAGCTTTGTTGAATATATTTGAGTTTAATTTGATTCTATTAGCTTTGTTTAATGCATTTGAGTATCATTTGATTCAATTAGCTTTGTTGAATGCATTTGAGTTTCATTTGATTCTATTAGCTATGTTTCGACTTCATTTGACTTTCATTTGATTCAATTAGCTTTGTTTGACTTCATTTTACTTTAATTTGATTCAATTAACTTTGTTGAATGCATTTGAGTTTCATTTTATTCAATTGGCTTTATTTGAATTCATTTGACTTTCATTTGATTCAATTAGCTTTGTTGAATGCATTTAAGTTTCATTTGATTCTATTAGCTATGTTTGACTTTATTTGACTTTCATTTGATTCAATTAGCTTGGTTTGACTTTATTTAACTTTAATTTGATTCAATTAGCTTTGCTTGATTTCACTTGACTTTAATTTGATTCAATTAGCTTTGTAGAATGCATTTGAATTTCATTTGACTCAATTAGCTTTGTTGAATATATTTGAGTTTTATTTGATTCTATTAGCTATGTTTGACTTCATTTGACTTTCATTTGATTCAATTAGCTTTGTTTGACTTCATTTTACTTTAATTTGATTCAATTAACTTTGTTGAATGCATTTGAGTTTCATTTTATTCAATTGGCTTTATTTGAATTCATTTGACTTTCATTTGATTCAATTAGCTTTGTTGAATGCATTTAAGTTTCATTTGATTCTATTGGCTATGTTTGACTTTATTTGACTTTCATTTGATTCATTTAGCTTGGTTTGACTTCATTTAACTTTAATTTGATTCAATTAGCTTTGCTTGATTTCACTTGACTTTAATTTGATTCAATTAGCTTTGTAGAATGCATTTGAATTTCATTTGTCTCAAATAGCTTTGTTGAATATATTTGAGTTTCAATTGATTCTATTAGCTATGTTTCACTTCATTTGACTTTCATTTGATTCAATTAGCTTTGTTTGACTTCATTTTACTTTTATTTGATTCAATTTGCTTTGTTGAATGCATTCGAGTTTCATTTGATTCAATTAGTTATATTTGACTTTAATTGACTTTCTTTTGATTCAATTAGCTTTGTTGAATGCATTTGCGTTAAATTTGATTCAATTAGCTTTATTGACTTCATTTGACTTTTATTTGATTCAATTAGCTTTGTTTAATGCATTTGAGTTTCATTTGATTCAATTAGCTTTGTTGAATGCATTTGAGTTTCATTTGATTCTATTAGCTATGTTTAACTTCATTTCACTTTCATTTGATTCAATTAGATTTGTTTGACTTCATTTTACTTTAATTTGATTCAATTAGCTTTGTTGAATGCATTTGAGTTTCATTTGATTCAATTAGCTTTATTTGAATTCATTTGACTTTCATTTGATACAATTAGCTTTGATTGACTTCATTTGACTTTAATGTGATTCAATTAGCTTTGTTGAATGCATTTGAGTTTCATTTGATTCAATTAGCTTTGTCGAATGCATTTGAGTTTCATTTGATTCTATTAGCTATGTTTGACTTTATTTGACTTTCATTTGATTCAATTAGCTTGGTTTGACTTCATTTAACTTTAATTTGATTTAATTAGCTTTGTTTGACTTCATTTGACTTTAATTTGATTCAATTAGCTTTGGAGAATGCATTTGAGTTTCATTTGACTCAATTAGCTTTGTTGAATACATTTGAGTTTCATTTTGATTCTATTAGCTATGTTTGACTTCATTTGACTTTTATTTGATTCAATTAGCATTGTTTGACTTCATTTAATGTAATTAGATTCAATTTGGTTTGTCGAATGCATTTGAGTTTCATTTGATTCAATTAGCTATGTTTGACTTCAATTGACTTTCTTTTGATTCAATTAGCTTTGTTGAATGCATTTGAGTTTAATTTGATTCAATTAGCTTTATTGAATGCATTTGAGTTTCATTTGATTCAATTAGCTTTGTTGAATGCATTTGATTTTCATTTGGTTTTATTAGCTATGTTTGACTTCATTTGACTTTCATTTGATTCAATTAGCTTTGTTTAATGCATTTGAGTTTCATTTGATTCAATTAGCTTTGTTTAATGCATTTGAGTTTCATTTGATTCTATTAGCTACGTTTGACTTCATTTGACTTTCATTTGATTCAATTAGCTTTGTTTGACTTCATTTTACTTTAATTTGATTCAATTAACTTTGTTGAATGCATTTGAGTTTCATTTTATTCAATTGGCTTTATTTGAATTCATTTGACTTTCATTTGATTCAATTAGCTTTGTTGAATGCATTTGAGTTTCCTTTGATTCTATTAGCTATGTTTAACTTTATTTGACTTTCATTTGATTTAATTAGCTTGGATTGACTTCATTTAACTTTAATTTGATTCAATTACCTTTGTTTGATTTCACTTGACTTTAATTTGATTCAATTAGCTTTGTAGAATGCATTTGAATTTCATTTGACTCAATTAGCTTTGTTGAATATATTTGAGTTTAATTTGATTCTATTAGCTTTGTTTAATGCATTTGAGTATCATTTGATTCAATTAGCTTTGTTGAATGCATTTGAGTTTCATTTGATTCTATTAGCTATGTTTGACTTCATTTGACTTTCATTTGATTCAATTAGCTTTGTTTGACTTCATTTTACTTTAATTTGATTCAATTAACTTTGTTGAATGCATTTGAGTTTCATTTTATTCAATTGGCTTTATTTGAATTCATTTGACTTTCATTTGATTCAATTAGCTTTGTTGAATCCATTTAAGTTTCTTTTGATTCTATTAGCTATGTTTGACTTTATTTGACTTTCATTTGATTCAACTAGCTTGGTTTGACTTTATTTAACTTTAATTTGATTCAATTAGCTTTGCTTGATTTCACTTGACTTTAATTTGATTCAATTAGCTTTGTAGAATGCATTTGAATTTCATTTGACTCAATTAGCTTTGTTGAATATATTTGAGTTTTATTTGATTCTATTAGCTATGTTTGACTTCATTTGACTTTCATTTGACTTTCATTTAATTCAATTAGCTTTGTTTGACTTCATTTTACTTTAATTTGATTCAATTAACTTTGTTGAATGCATTTGAGTTTCATTTTATTCAATTGGCTTTATTTGAATTCATTTGACTTTCATTTGATTCAATTAGCTTTGTTGAATGCATTTAAGTTTCATTTGATTCTATTGGCTATGTTTGACTTTATTTGACTTTCATTTGATTCATTTAGCTTGGTTTGACTTCATTTAACTTTAATTTGATTCAATTAGCTTTGCTTGATTTCATTTGACTTTAATTTGATTCAATTAGCTTTGTAGAATGCATTTGAGTTTCATTTGACTCAATTAGCTTTATTGAATACATTTGAGTTTCATTTTATTCTATTAGCTATGATTGACTTCATTTGACTTTCATTTGATTCAATTAGCTTTGTTTGACTTCATTTTACTCTAATTTGATTCAATTAACTTTGTTGAATGCATTTGAGTTTTATTTGATTCAAATAGCTTTATTCGAATGCATTTGCGTTTCATTTGATTCAATTAGCTTTGATTGACTTCATTTGACTTTAAAGTGATTCAATTAGCTTTGTTGAATGCATTTGAGTTTCATTTGATTCAATTAGCTTTGTCGAATGCATTTGAGTTTCATTTGATTCTATTAGCTATGTTTCGACTTTATTTGACTTTCATTTGATTCAACTAGCTTGGTTTGACTTCATTTAACTTTAATTTGATTTAATTAGCTTTGTTTGACTTCATTTGACTTTAATTTGATTCAATTAGCTTTGTAGAATGCATTTGAGTTTCATTTGACTCAATTAGATTTATTGAATACATTTGAGTTTCATTTTATTCTATTAGCTATGATTGACTTCATTTGACTTTCATTTGATTCAATTAGCTTTGTTTGACTTCATTTTACTCTAATTTGATTCAATTAACTTTGTTGAATGCATTTGAGTTTTATTTGATTCAAATAGCTTTACTGAATGCATTTGCGTTTCATTTGATTCAATTAGCTTTGATTGACTTCATTTGACTTTAAAGTGATTCAATTAGCTTTGGAGAATGCATTTGTGTTTCATTTGACTCAATTAGCTTTGTTGAATACATTTGAGTTTCATTTGATTCTATTAGCTATGTTTGACTTCATTTGACTTTTATTTGATTCAATTACCTTTGTTTGACTTCATTTAATTTAATTTGATTCAATTGGGTTTGTTGAATGCATTTGAGTTTCATTTGATTCAATTAGCTATGTTTGATTTCAATTGACTTTCTTTTGATTCAATTAGCTTTGTTGAATGCATTTGAGTTTAATTTGATTCAATTAGCTTTATTGAATGCATTTGAGTTTCATTTGATTCAATTAGCTTTGTTTAATGCATTTGAGTTTCATTTGATTCTATTAGCTATGTTTGACTTCATTTGACTTTCATTTGATTCAATTAGCTTTGTTTGACTTCATTTTACTTTAATTTGATTCAATTAACTCTTGAATGCATTTGAGTTTCATTTTATTCAATTGGCTTTATTTGAATTCATTTGACTTTCATTTGATTCAATTAGCTTTGTTGAATGCATTTGAGTTTCCTTTGATTCTATTAGCTATGTTTAACTTTATTTGACTTTCATTTGATTCAATTAGCTTGGATTGACTTCATTTAACTTTAATTTGATTCAATTACCTTTGTTTGATTTCACTTGACTTTAATTTGATTCAATTAGCTTTGTAGAATGCATTTGAATTTCATTTGATTCAATTAGCTTTGTTGAATGCATTTGAGTTTCATTTGATTCTATTAGCTATGTTTAACTTTATTTGATTTTCATTTGATTCAATTAGCTTGGATTGACTTCATTTAACTTTAATTTGATTCAATTACCTTTGTTTGATTTCACTTGACTTTAATTTGATTCAATTAGCTTTGTAGAATGCATTTGAATTTCATTTCACTCAATTAGCTTTGTTTTATATATTTGAGTTTCATTTGATTCTATTAGCTATGTTTGACTTCATTTGACTTTCATTTGATTCAATTAGCTTTGTTTGACTTCATTTTACTTTAATTTGATTCAATAAACTTTGTTGAATGCATTTGAGTTTCATTTTATTCAATTGGCTTTATTTGACTTCATTTTACTTTTATTTGATTCAATTTGCTTTGTTGAATGCATTCGAGTTTCATTTGATTCAATTAGTTATGTTTGAATTTAATTGACTTTCTTTTGATTCAATTAGCTTTGTTGAATGCATTTTGCGTTTAATTTGATTCAATTAGCTTTATTGACTTCATTTGACTTTTATTTGATTCAATTAGCTTTGTTTAATGCATTTGAGTTTCATTTGATTCAATTAGCTTTGTTGAATGCATTTGAGTTTCATTTGATTCTATTAGCTATGTTTAACTTCATTTGACTTTCATTTGATTCAATTAGATTTGTATGACTTCATTTTACTTTAATTTGATTCAATTAGCTTTGTTGAATGCATTTGAGTTTCATTTGATTCAATTAGGTTTATTTGAATTCATTTGACTTTCATTTGATACAATTAGCTTTGATTGACTTCATTTGACTTTAATGTGATTCAATTAGCTTGGTTGAATGCATTTGAGTTTCATTTGATTGAATTAACTTTGTCGAACGCATTTGAGTTTTATTTGATTCTATTAGCTATGTTTGACTTTATATGACTTTCATTTGATTCAACTAGCTTGGTTTGACTTCATTTAACTTTAATTTGATTTTATTAGCTTTGTTTGACTTCATTTGACTTTAATTTGATTCAATTAGCTTTGTAGAATGCATTTGAGTTTCATTTGACTCAATAAGCTTTATTGAATACATTTGAGTTTCATTTTATTCTATTAGCTATGATTGACTTCATTTGACTTTCATTTGATTCAATTAGCTTTGTTTGACTTTATTTTACTTTAATTTGATTCAATTAACTTTGTTGAATGCATTTGAGTTTTATTTGATTCAAATAGCTTTACTGAATGCATTTGTGTTTCATTTGATTCAATTAGCTTTGATTGACTTCATTTGACTTTAATGTGATTCAATTAGCTTTGTTGAATGCATTTGAGTTTCATTTGATTCAATTAGCTTTGTCGAATGCATTTGAGTTTCATTTGATTCTATTAGCTATGTTTGACTTTATTTGACTTTCATTTGATTCAATTAGCTTGGTTTGACTTCATTTAACTTTAATTTGATTTAATTAGCTTTGTTTGACTTCATTTGACTTTAATTTGATTCAATTAGCTTTGGAGAATGCATTTGAGTTGCATTTGACTCAATTAGCTTTGTTGAATACATTTGAGTTTCATTTGATTCTATTAGCTATGTTTGACTTTTATTTGATTCAATTAGC